>JAQIFY010006170.1:0-10510 GCA_028533085.1 Varecia variegata
ATAAAAGTTTACCCCTTGCTTTAGCTGTGGCCTCTCCTCCTTCACTCTGTGACTCAGAGTGATAGTGAAGACCCAGCTCAATCATTGCTAGTTGCAGTCGAACCAGGAAAGAAAGGAGCTTTGTGCATCACACACTGGCTGTCTGGAAGTGGCCCATGCAATTCCACTACATTTCCTGGGCTAATGCCAGTCATGGGTGACACTTAACTCTGGGCGTGTATGCAGATGGGAAATATTTTGGTGGTCAGCACTGCTCACTGTCATGATTCACATTTCTGGTCCTCAAGTATTTAATCTACTCTCCTTCCGATACTCAGCACAGACCCACGTCCCAAGGTGGTTTCTGTCTCTGTGTCTAGTTCAAAGTCCAGGATCTTTGAGCAATGCCCAGGAGTTTCCTCATGAGGCCCAGATCAGGCCCCTCACAGTCCAGAGACCTATGATGGAGAAAGTGCACACTGTGTGCTCTGCACACATTCAGTTTGCCATGGAAGAGCAGACTGAGGCAGCCACATGAACCGTCCCACCCAAGACAAGGAAGATGGAACCCTGCTGCAGTCACTGGTCTATAACAACTCTGAAACCCCCGACAGATGTTGCATGTATCCCCGGCCCCAAGCAGAGAGTGTCTCTTCACTGAATCCTGGTTCTGCTCCTGGGTGTGGCCGCTGGTCCACTGTCCTTAATGGCACTGGGCCCCTCCTCCCAGGTGGTTCTCACTTCTCCACTGTCCTCTGTGGCTCCATTTGATGTGGGCCCCTGTCCCTTTCTTGTTTATATGTGGTGGGGCCCATGGTCCTCTCAATTCCTTAAAATCACAGCGTCTTTGAGCCAAGGTAGGTAGTTCTTTTGGCAGTAAAATGTTCCGAAGCTTAGTGAGCTCTTTCTCCATTTGGCTTTACTCGGCTACATGAGCCCAAACTGTACCCTCAGCTCTTGTCTAGATATTCTTTGCAGACTTGCTGTACTCCTCAACCTTCTTGCTCCTGTGCCTTTTTCGTTGCCCTATCTGCTGGTATCTTGGACTTTGCTGGGAGATCCAACCCCTGGTCTCTTCCATGAGCCACTGTGTCCTTGCTAAAGGAGTTGCTAACTGGCGTAGCCTTGGTGGTTCCCTCACATGACAGTCTACCTTGAGGTTTCACAGTGGATATAATGACCACACCCTTGACTGATCGTGGCTGAAAGGCTGAGATCCAAACAGTCTTAGTGGTTCAAAGCATTTCCAAGTTTAGTTTTTACTATTTAGGGTGGGGAAGCAATGATCTTTTCTAATCCCACAAGTCCCTGAATTTGTGAGCTCTCTACCTTCTCTCATTCCTGCTTGCAAATCAGCCACTTCTTTCTGAGCTTGTCTTTTTCCTGTGATACTTTGTGAGATGCAGACAACACCGACTGCTGTGGGCTGGACTGCGTCCCCTAGAAAGATACGCTGAAGTCTTGATTCTCAGCATCTGTGAATGTGATCTCCTTTGGAAATAGCACCTTCACACATGCAGTCAAGTTAAAATGAAATCATACTGGGTTAGAGTAAGCCTGAGCCCAGTCACTGGGGTTCGTATAAGAAGAGAGGCAGAGACACACGAGAGAGAAGAATGCTGTGTGACAGACAGACAGAGAAGAGGCTCAGTGCAGGGCGGTGGAGACTGGAGTGATGGCAGCCACCAGGAGCTAGGCAGAGATGAAGAGGGACCCCCTAGACCCTTCAGAAGCAGGATGGCCCTTGATTTTGGACTCCTGGCCTCCAGAACCATGAGAGAATACATTTCTCTTGTTTAAGCCACCCAAGGAAACCAATACACCAACCAACACATGGTCCCCCATTCTGCTTATAATCGATGTCTCTCTAGCCACACACTCAGGACTCATGCAGCCTGATCCTTGACTATCCAGACAGCTCTGCTATCAAGTGCTTTACTTAGTGTAATGGGGATAACATCTCTTCTGCGATAGTTTCCTTTCTTCCCACCAACTGAGACAATACCACATATTTTACGATTTTCTTTTTTACTGTAACATCTCTCTTTGGCTATTGGTCTCTAGACTAGTGAGGATAAGGCTGAATCGATTTCACTGCAGTAACAGAGGACTCCCAAATCTCAATGGCCTAAAACAACGAATGTTCACTTCTCACTCTCGTTAGTGATACAGAGGCCAATAGGTGACACTGTTCTAGCTGGGACCTGGGCCGTGGAAGTCGTGGTTGAGAGCCTCTCACGGTGTCTTCACACACATGGCTGTGCTCACATGGCCACACCCGAATTCAGTGGGGTAGGCACGTGCAGCTACACAAATTCACTGTTTTGTTGCTGTTGTTGCTATTGTAAATGGTCTCTTTGAAAGTGACATTTTCTACCTATACTTTGCTGGTGAATAAAAACGCCATTGACTTGTGATGTTGATTGTGATTATGCCATATCGCCAAGCTCTCTTATTAGCATATTTGTCTCTGCATTCTGTTAGGTTTTTATACAAATAATCATATTGGCTTGCAGATTCTGACAGTATTTTTTAAAGATGGTTTCCTTATCAATCCTTAAATCTTTTATTTCTTTTCTTGACTTAATACACTAGGTAGGACTTTAAGCACAGCATTGTGTAGAACTGGTGATAGCCAGTGTCCTTATTTTATCTTTGATTTTAAAGGTAATGTTTCCAAATTTTTTACTAAGAATGATAGTTACTGAAGGCTTTCCATGTAGACCCCCAATTAGTTTAAGGAAGATTGATTCTATTCCTAGTTTATTAAAAGGTTTGGTGTTACTGATTATTGACAAATATCAAAGATTTTTCCTGCTCTATTGCAATACTTTGTATACTTTTTCTTAAGTTTATAACTGCTTTCCATACATTTTCTAAGTTGATAGCTCCCACCAATTCCTAAGTCAAATACAACTTGATCAAGTTGGATGATCATTTTTTTTTGTACTGCTGGATTAGATTGGCTCAGGTTTCATGCTGAACGAGTGAGCTTGGTGAAGAACTGGATTCACTTTTGCAAATAAAACTGATGTGGGCCCCATACTCTCAGATCTTATGGGCTAAGATATCATTAATTACAAGATTCAGCATCCATTTAATAATAGATTTTCAGGGAGAAAACCACCACTACATTACGTATGCATAATGAAGATATATTCTAAGTATCTGTGCTTTAACCACTGAGAAAAAATACACACATGCCGATTATTTGATTCAACGTGGTTTGGTGGTGTCACTTCTTAATCCACTGAGTCTCAATTTTTTCCTTTGTAAAATGAGGGGGTGGATAATTTGTCAGCTATGCTCTGGATTTAAAATTCTGATTCTATTGTACATAATCCCCAAAGTTCCTCCTAGACCAGAAGAGCTGGCCCACACCCTCCCTGGACCAGACCGTGGAACTGTTAAATTTAAAACAATAGCTGAATAAGTCTTCCTGACAAAAGAATTGACAAAAGTCAGCAAGGGACTGTTCCCAAAGCTGCTGGAGAACCACTGAGGAGGAGCACAGGTCTATGTGCAATTGCACCTAGCAGACTGAGCCTGTCCCCCTAGGAACTGCGGCCCTATGGACAGGCAGGCGTCGGGTGGGAACGGGAGAAATAGTGGGGTGGGCTGGATCCAAACTTGAAAGTAGATAACTTGAGAGCAGGCCCAGATTCTTGTCATCTGAAGGCCAGGAGGCCTAATAAGTTATTTTTTTCAATTTTCCAGTTTTCCGATCTACAAAACTACTTGTACATTTCTTTTTTTTTTTAATGGTGAAGTGACATCTTGGTGTTTTCATTATTTTATTTCTGTATAAATAACATAATGAACTTTATTGACAATAATTCCATTTTGGACTAGAGAATTAATATTTGCTGATGTTTGACATATGAAAAATTGTATATGATAGTTTTATGTAATCACCTTTGATCTAAAAAAACTGTACTCATTTTTGAATTGAAATTTGAGCACATTGACTTGACTTATCTTGTAAGCAATCCTAAAATAAAGCAGTTATGGTATAAAGTTGTTTTTTTTTTTCATTTTAAAAACACACATATATAGGATCTCCAGTCAAAAAAACAAAGGAAACAGTTTATTTTATCTAGTGTATAAAAAATTCATTGTGCCAACTTTAGAATTTAATTATTTTAATTTGTTTTTAAATGAATTTGATCTTTAACATTTACTTCCTCCTACTGACAGCAAAATTCAATGCCCTGATTTTTAGAGTTTTATAAAATAGGGATAACAAGCTTTCTAAATATCAAATAGCACTTATGGAACCAGAAACTAAATGAAGTCAATGTACTGAAGAGCTGGATATGGTTTTATTTGACATATACTTGGATTCTTTTTATAAAAAATGGATCAAATATTTGGGACATTATTTGGGACATGCTTGGAGCTGAAAAGCTTGGGAACGGTGAGGATGGGCTGAGGCATTTCAGCTGCAGCCGACACTCCAGCTGTTGGGAAGCTTTATTTGCTCTCCTGCGTCCTGGAAAGCTCTTCCTAGCCAAAAGACCCTTAAAATTCAAAAACTGAGATTCTCTATCTGTGAAAGAGAAGGCAGAGGCTGTTCTTAGGCATTGCGAATATTGTCCATCCTGCTTTCAGCATCAAAAGCTACAGATCAGAAAAAGACAAAGTAGTCGCTGGGGAATAGGGCACACGGAAGGATATGCTTTTTCCCTTAAAACGGTGACCAGCCTTTGCAGACCCACGTGCAGCAGGCACGAGGTCACAGCACCCCCTTCCGAGGGAGCCCGGAGCTCTGAGGCTCCACAGCACGTCACCCAGGTGAGGCTCAGTTCTGTCTCCCTGATCAGCCCCTCCCCCCCAACACACGCTTACCTTCCAGAAAATAGCTCTGAAACAACCCAGGCACGTTTTATCTTATGGAAAGAACCGACTCAACAGTACGATGCATTTGAGAGTTTACGAAATGTGTCGCCGCCTCGCCGCGCATCGCTGGCCGACACCACACAAGATTAGGAGTGACTAGCAAAAACCGGAGGATAAATTAATTACGTTTTCTGTGTAATTCCTTTTGGCAAAAGACAGCTCTAAATTCTGTGAATATTTCTAATTTCTAACAGTATCTCTAGCTATAATGTTCCAATTAGCAAATGTAGTAAGAAATAATTGTACTACAGCACCTTGGACAGTGTTTTTTTTTCTTTTTCTTTTTTTCAAACACTCTTCAAAGTTCATTCAGAGTCCATTCTTCATTTTCCAAACAAAAACACTCATTAAATATTAATAATTAATATAGTGATCTCTTAATCAAGTGACTTCTAAAGACTGGTTTGCCCGTGTTTAGTGTTAAACATTGAACATTAGAAAGTGATAACACCCAGAACGGCAATGTTCTCAAGGATAGGATTAAATTTCTGTCCACATTTACATGGATAGGAGAGAAAGGAAAGGAGGAAGGAAGGAAAGTAGGAAGAAAGGTAGGAAGGAAGGAATAAGGAAAGGTAGGAAGGAGGGGGAGGGAGAAATTGAGAGAAAAAGGACAAAAACCTTTTCTAATTAGACATCAGAAAGCAGATTAGTACCACCTTAAATTATATTGAGCAATAAAACTAATGTTTCATTTCGTGGAACAAAAATCTTATATTTTCAAAAATATATTATGATTATTTTAATGTCCCAGAACCTTGCAAAAACTAATTAGCAGTTTTTTCTTAACCGGACATTGAAAGCATTTACAATTGCTGAGTTTAGTTGTGGTAATTTAATAATCATGTTACATAATTTTTAATTTCAGATTTTGGGAAAGTATCCTTTTTGATTGTTTTGTTTTGTTATATTGGTTTGGTTTTGTTTTTACTGAATCCCCTAGAACAATGCTTCTCCAGTTATCTCTGGGGAAATACTAGTTTGTTTTTTAATTTAATCCATTGAAGACCCTACTTTGTAAAATAAAAAAAAAATAAATTATTAGGAAAATGAAAAGCAGAGACATACAAAATGTAAGCCTTATTCAGAAGAAATAAAATATGAAAAATCACTAAAAATGTTTCTAAATTTTCTCTCAATTTCTGCATTTACTGTGGACTCACCAACAATGGAGGGACTCAAACCATCTGAAAGCCACATGTGGGTGGCGTGGCCCAGAGCTGCAGTTCCCAGAGCATTTGCCAGGGTGAGCTGGGGCATTTCCATTCTCAGGGAAAACACAGTGACCCTCAGCACCTGTTGTGCCCCCTGCTAACCATCATCTTGAGGACTTCACAGTTTTCAATAACAGATTGTACTCTGTTCCCTCCAATGCCGTCTTAGTTTTGCAAAGCTGGCCTTTCAGCAGTTGTTATGATGAAAAGCAAGTATTGTGCAAAAATCGGGGTTTCAGGAACAAGAAGAGAAGGCACTGCCTAATCTGATCCCAGGTTCCGGGAGGTCATTCAGTGCCCAACAGATGCGCAGGTCCAATTGGCAAATGACTGCGGTCATTTCAAAATAAAATTAAAGTATTATTTCTTCTTTCAGTTTCACTTATCCTTATTGTTTGGACTTAACTACTCAATAAACAGACTGTTCAGTATTTCCCTTAGCCTCGGCCACTAAAGTCATCCCCAAGGACTGGGAGCACATCTTGTCTGCCTTTGTATCCTTAGCACTTGACATACATTTAGTGCTCATTGTGGAATAGACGAGTGTATGGATGAAGGAAAATGAATCAACTGATTCCCACACCCCCAGCTTTTGAATTTAGAGAGGCTTAGTAATGTGAAATCTTCCCGTATTCCATAGGTCGAAATTTTTGTTGAAATCATGAAGATTTCATGAACAGCTCTCGAGTGATCCTCCTTCGTCTTCTCCGTAACACTGTCTCCAAGCCTTGTAGTTCTAGCTGGGGACCCTCTCTCACCTGTGGCAACTCCCAAAGTTTGCAAATTATATTTTGGCTCAAAAAGGAAGACGACATCGGTGTGGAGGGGCTGGATTGAAGATGATGATGCACTTTCCTTGGAAACATGCCTTTGTGGAGAAAGCCCCTTTGTTCTGGGGACACATCTGTGGAGGAGCAGGGCAGGTGCCCACTGGGTACAAGGAATGGGAATTGTGGATGTTTAAAATACAGAAAACAGAAATGCTTAAACCTCATTTGGATTTCTTTCCTCTCTGCATGACTCATTACTCCTGGATATTTTAACTAATGTTTTCCTCATTTGACATTTGGACCCACTAGACTCTTAAAAAGTCACAAATTGTCCCTAATAACAGTACAAATTATGTAGGCTGTTGACTATAATGTTTTGTAGCACTTTGTCTTTTGCATGTTACAGAGCAATCATTTTCATTAACCATTCCTCTATCCAAACAAGGTGGCAGCTTAGCATAATAATAAAGCAATTTCCTGGTCTGTAATGTTGACAGGAAGTCCATGGAAGTGACACTTCGTGGCTAAAGTCACAGTGCAGGAGGGCGCTAAGGTCAGTAAGGACTCAATCCCATGGCTGCTGGGACCAGTGCACACCCCGCGCCACGGCCCTGTCCTGCCATCCGGGCTGTGCTGGGGTGGGGCAGCCTGGCAGGACACACCCGCACCGTCCTTCCTTGCTCTGCAGGGAGCAGCACCGCCACACAGGGTGGAGCACTCATTTCCCTCCCTGCCACGAAGACACATTGCTACGCACCTTCTCCCTAAAGATGAAGTTAATTGCTTCTCTGGAAATTAACCTGAGACCATTCAAGAGCAAAATTAAGAGTAAGAGAAGTTTGTTTCTTATTTTTAAAAAAGAAATAAAGAAAAGAACAAATGAAATATGGTGGTCATTCGAAAGAGAGAAAGAAGTCTATAATCTATAAAATCTATCAATCTATAAAAAAACAGTAACTACAGCCATGCCGGCGGGGTGCCCACTGTGCCTGGAGCCGTTCTCCAAGAGGAGGAACAACACATCCACTATGATTCACAGCAGTGCCGTATTCCCAATAGACCCAAAAGAAAATTAGAGGGGACAACACGCTCAGGCAGCCTGTGCCCACTGCTGCCGTCACCCCCAGGCTGACGGATGTCCTCTCTCTCCCATCCTTCCACCTTGCTCTGCACTCCCTCTGTGTACATCCCCTGGCATAGCCAGCTTCCCCTGACACCGCTGCCCCCAAGAGCCCCCGATGTCCCTGCTGTCCAAGGCTGATGCCAGCTCAGCCCCACCATGCCTGGTAACTCTCATCTGGTTCCTGTCAGTGTCCCAAGATGTGCACTCATCCATGCTCCTCTCCTTCCTTCGAGTGGGTGTCATGATTCCCCTTTGATCTTGGGTTCTTGTAGAACAAGGGTCAGGACTGATTCTTCTCTTGTACCCCCTGTGGGGCCAACTCAGGCTGGTCCCTTGGTGACGACATTGAAAGACATAGTCCAAACCTTCAACCTGTGGTCAACCATGAAAATGATATTTTCCTTTTCTTTTTTTTTATTTTCATAATTCTTATCCTTGCTCAACTCTTAATTTTTAGAAAAGTGTCTTTGAACTTTCTTTTTTCTTTATCTTTTGCAATTCATTGCATGACAGTCGACATGAAGAAGATTGAATGGTATGTCCCAACACTTTTTTCTGGGAATGCGTATAGGAGTTTGTGGGCAATGATTTAATTTCAGATCTTTAGTCTTTATCTCATTCATCTGCATTTTCACAACACTGTGGGCCCATTTGCAGCTCATAGCAGCCCATGGGAGCCCCCACCACAGCTCAGGGTGAGGCCTTCCCGCTGTCCGGGGGACGCTGGCTGGGGGGCGCTGTGAGACCAGACGCACCTGGCGTGCATTTGTGTCTTTGTTCTTGCTGTAGTAGGGGCCCCACACATTTTCTGCTCTCCTTTGACCGTAGACTCTAAACTCCTTGTCTACCTTGCATCATTTAATTGTCAGAACAACCCCATGAGGTGAACATTGTCACCATTTCACAGGCCCTGCCCAGCCCAGCGGGGAGGGGTCAGGCCTGTGTCTACCCGGTGCACACATGCGGAGCAGCCCGAGACCTGGAGGGAATCAGTCCTGCCCGCTGTCTCAGGACGAGGAAGCCACTCCACACACAGGCACGGTGGCAGGGACACGTGGGCAGGGGAGGACGCGCAGCGCAAACACACAGGTAAACAGGAAAGCATCAGCGGTGGAAAGGAACGGGCTTAAATGTCCTCAGAGTCCCACTCTGACTGGGTGGTCACCACGTCCTGATGAGAAGGACACTCGCCCTGAGAACTGAGGACCCACAGCTGGGCGGGGAGGGCCTCATTAAGTGGCAGCATGGCCACATGTCGCCCTCGCCCAGTGCATACGATGGGGCTAGAAGAAGAGGACGGCGCAGGTGGAGCTGGCAGAAGGTGAGGTTTTCCTTAAAATTGAAAAAATGATCCTGACTGAGTTGAGGAAAGCATGAAGGGGTCTGAGTAAGTGTCTGTTTTTAATCAAGTTCGATGCTCCTTTCGGTATAACCTGAAAATACTTTCTGGCATGTTTCTATATCCCAAATACAGTGCCTGGTACGTGATATTTGGGAAGTACTTCTTGACTGCATCAGTGGATGTTATCGCACAAGCAGGCGCCGGGGAGAACGAGGAACCACAGACGACAGAGTGCGAGGGGTGGGCAGGACCGCGGATGCCCAGGCTCCAGACTCCCCTTGTTCGGTGGCTTGAAGGATGCAGGTGCCTTGGGAACTAGAGAACCAGCCAGGTGACAGGGGTGGGGCCAGAGGGGAGGCTGGTGCTTCCCCAGCTCAGGAAAAGTAGTTCCCTCCAGGACGGGAGACCACTCCACAATCTGCCCCGGGGGAACTGCTGGCATTTGTCATGGGCTGTGCATCCGCTTGCTGCGAGGTGACTGCCCAGGGCCCTCCTCCAAGCCTGGAGCTCGCGGCCTCCTATTCCCCTCCCAGAGCTCAGGTCTGCAACAGCCAGGCTCTCTGTGGCAGCTTCTCTGTCCCTTTAGGTGCAGGAGATCCCAAGCCTCCCCGCTCCCTGTGACACTGAGGCTGGGGTTGCCCCGGCCCCTCTGTGGCCCAACCTCCCACACAGTTGTTTTGATCCACCAAGTCTGGCCTGGAGCAACTGCTAGAATAGAAGCGTGTAAGCTGTTGAAAATCCAACATGTATTTGTATACAGGAAGGTAAACAGCAGATGGAATGCTGACTGCTGCCAAGCTGGTGGGACACAGATCCCATAAGGAGACTACAAGGAGGTGAGAGGCACTGAGGAACGTGAGCACTGCTCCCTGGAGATGAGGGAGAAGAGCCCTGACAGGCCGCGTGTCCGGCCTTCACCGGCACACCCTGCTGAGCCAGTTCACACCGCTGCGTCCCCATGGCTCTGGTCCCCAACATCCTCTTCTCTCCTTTCAGGCAGCTTCCCCTGGAGCAGCCTGGCTCTACAAGAACAGACTGGATCAGCCTGGGCACGACAGCAGGAGAGGAAGGGAAGGACAGAGCTTTTCCCCAGGGTGACCTCCTGCAGTGCCAGCCCTCAAAACCGCGGGTTTCCTGTCTCTGTGCATTGTGGGCTTTTACTTTCTGGCTC
Organism: Varecia variegata; assembly: GCA_028533085.1. Classification (NCBI taxonomy): domain Eukaryota; kingdom Metazoa; phylum Chordata; class Mammalia; order Primates; family Lemuridae; genus Varecia; species Varecia variegata. Next base: position 10,499 of record JAQIFY010006170.1, read on the forward strand.
TGAGCCCGCTTC
>JAQIFY010006171.1:0-10510 GCA_028533085.1 Varecia variegata
CACTTATTGCTGTGACTCTATATTCTCCTACCTAACCCAAATCAAGATGCCCTTAAGGTCACATATGGCTGATATCCAGCTAGAGGATCGACTGAAACTGTTGATCTCAGTGCTGCAACCAAATATTAGAATGCTTTCCATCAAAAAGCAGACACAGCAAAGTCATTAAAAGGTTTATTATCTTTAAAATTAACAAATAGTTTTCATTTTTGAAATTATTAAGTACATAGTAGTTAGAGTTTTACAAAATGATGTACATTTTAAAGTATATCTAATTGAAGTTTCTTGGATGTGGCTTTAGTTGACTATAGCTAAATTAATGCAGCCTTCCAACATGAAAAGGTTCCTCACCCCTGGATCTAGCCTAAGTTAGGAGGGTGACAGTGCTTCTCAGAATAAAGCAGAAACCCCAGGAAAGTTATGCCTTAAATTTTTAGGTGAAAAATAAAAGATCAGCAAGTAATTTGCTTATTTAGACCTTGATACTGGGTTAAGAAGGACAAATTGCCACTAAAAATCCATGACCATGAATTGACCTTCAGATGTTTCATCTCAGATTCATACCACCCCAGGGCAGGTAGGTTGCAGTATGTAGGAATTCAGGCAGATAACTTTAATCTAACATGATCCAGATTAGTTTCAGTTTTCATTTGTCTGGCAGAAACAAGGGCAAATACTTTTGGAGTGATAAAATTCCAAGTCAGCTCTAAACATTTTCATGAATTAAAAATTCAATCAAATATCACAAAAACAAAAAGAAAGAAGCAACATGAGGATGAGCTAGAAGATACAAGTGTCAGCAGAATAAGAAGCAAAAATACTTCCAATACTGAAATTATGAGACATGGAAAGATTTTATTTATTATAAGAAAGAAAGGAATTGGATATGTGAGGAAAAAAAGAACTTTATAAGAATAATTAAGAAGTTTAGAAAATTTAGAAATTTAGAACTTAAAAAATAACTAAAAATAAAAATTCAATGAATCAATTAAACCTTATATTAGATCAAGGATGAAGAGCTACCCAGTCAGTTATATAATAGATATGGTGCAATAAACTAGAATGAGGTTCAGAAAAAAAATAGGAAATGCGAAAGGTCATGGTGTATAGCAACAGAATAAAAAATGTAACATTCAATTTATTAATATTTTAAAGGGAAACTATGGAGAATTATGAAAGAGAAAATTATCAAAGCAATAATAGCTGAGAATTCTGAAAAATTCTGTTTTTAACAGATCAAAAAATCAAGATAAATCTGTAACTAGACATACATTAATAATAGTGAAAATGAAGAAAACAAAAACCAGAGAACCTCTTAAAAATAAACACCAAAGGAAAGATAGACTATTTACAAAGCGATTCAAATAAGGTTGATGATTGATTTATCATTAACAACATAGAGAGCCAGAAGAATCCTGTATGTTTTCCATAGTTTGGCCTCCTAAATTTTGGATTTTGATGATTTGTGAGAATGTTTTTTAAGAATCTTGATAGTTCCAGTAAACGTAGGGTGCCTTTCATTCATACTAATCCTTCTTCTCATAATTATAAACACTGGACAAAATATGCAAAACAACTATTTGCAAAGAACCAAACATCTATTTGTTTTTTTATTTAATTCTGTCAATGAACTTACAAACTTAAAACCACCATATAGATATGGCAGAGATAGTAATGTTTGACACACTGCTCATCAATAAAAATTACAATAAAATTATTATTGTCTGTTCTTTAACAACAGAAATGATTATTATCCTTTAACAACAGAAATGATTATTATTCTTTAACAACAGAAATGATTGCACATTCTCAAAAACTGAGGTGACGAATAGAAGTCAGGGTTTACTAAATTGTAGATTCCATCTTGTTTGTGGAAATACCTATATTCCAGGTATTATAGTGTAGAATTTTACAGACAAGGGCTTTCAGGTATTTTTATGTATTATTGTCCATTTACCTCCTATAGGGATAACATGAGGTTTTTCTTTTTCGAGTTCCATACCAGCAATTTCATCACTAGGGAGCTATTAGATAACATGGGAAGATATTAGATAACACTAACATGGAAGATTTTAGAGAATAACAATAGAAGGAACAGTATCCAGTGTTGTCCTGTCATAACTTAGGTTTACCAAAGCATTTCTATAAATTTGTTAATAGTTCCATAGTCTTACCTTCTAAACTCCCAAGGATTGTCCCTAACTGCCATTCAGAAGCAAAAACAAATTTTCCCTGAAGAAGTCTCAAATTTTCTCTATAATTTTTCAAATAATATATCTAGTATTTAATAAAAAATGGCTTAGCATAACAGGAAACAGGACCAAATTTCAAAAATTGAGAGGGAGAAAGAGAGAGAGAGAGAAGAAAAACAGTCCCATAAGAATTCTAAATATTAATGTTATTGAGAAGTTGAAGACAACATAGAGAATTTTAGGAGAAGAATGTATTTTTTAAAAAATCAAATAGAAATGTTAGAACTGAGAAATGCAATTACTAGTAAGATGCAAAAACTAACAAATTAAGAACTTTAAAGATTTAACAACAAGTTAGACAGAGAGGAGGAGAAGATTAGTAAACTAAAAATAGGCCATTAAAAGTATTATAACTAAAAGACAGAAAGAAGAGAAACTGGGGAAGAGAGCAGGAGTTACATATGGCATACTATAAAATGTACAACATATTTTATTTGGAGATCTAGGAGGAAGGAAGATAGAAAGTGATGCAAAAGAAATATATGAAAAGATAGTAGACACGTTTTGAAAAATTAATTAAAACATCAATTCACTGATTCAAGAAGCAAATCCAACAGAATAAATGTTAAAAAAGCAAGAGTTAAAATACCAGATAAATATGAAGAGAGCAAAGAAATTGGAAAGGCAAGACCAAAGAGAAGGAAAATCAAATATCTAGTAAAAGTACCATTCAAAATGGAAGGCATAATAAAGAAATTTTAGAACCAAAAAATCTGACAGAATTTATCACCTGAATACCTACACCAAGGAAAATACAAAACAAAGACTTCAGGCAGAAGGATTATGCTGCCAAATGGAAGCAGAAAAGATGCAGAGCACAAAGAAAATATAAATAAATCAGTAAATATGTAGACAAATGTAAATGAAAGTTAATTATATAAAATAATATTATGGCATGTGGAATTTAAAATTTATAGAATTAAAATACATGGCAAACTAGAACACAAAATCATTATTGTTGAAAAGTAAATTTTATGGGATCCTAACTGTAAAGGATATGATACAAGTATTAATTTATACTGTGCTTTAATTAGTCAAGGGTACATGCTATAATCCATAGTTGGATTGCTAAAAGAAGAGTAGAATGATAGACAGCTAACAAGTTAGTAGAGAGGAGTAATGAAACAATAAAACACAGTAGATTAAATGAAAAGAAAGCAAGAAAGTGAAGCAAAAATGAACAAAGAACATGTGGGACCAACAGAAAACAAATTCTAATCTAGTAATTTAAAAACATATATTTCAGTAGTTTCATTAAATTTAAATGATATAAAACCTCCAGTTATAAAGCAAACTTTGTCTGACTGATAAATATAGCAAAATGTAACTTTATACTGATTAAAAGAAACACAACTTAAATATAAAGATAAAAATTAAAACTAAAGAGATGGGAAAGATACACCACCACCCACATTTATCAAATACAAGCTGGTAGAGCTACACGTACCATCATGCAATCATTTATTAAATATAGAGCGTTAGATTTTAAAGTGATGAAAAGATTAATCCGCAGGAAGTTATAAGAACTTTTACTTAGTATAAATCTAAAAACAAGCCTCAAAGATATAAAGTAACCTCCCCAAAACCATAAAACCATAGTTATAGTCATAGATTTTAAAATATCTCTTTTAATAACTTATGGAAACATGGAATAAAACATCAGTAGGATTATAGAAGATTTAAACAGCGTATTTAATTCCAACTATAACTCACTGAAAGTGGATAATTGGAAAAACATCTAAAAGTTTAGAAATTAAGCAATATACTGGGGGGACGGACACACTTGAAGCTCTGACTCGGGTGGGGCAAGGGCAATATCCGTAATCTAAACATTTGTACCCCCATAATATGCTGAAATAAAAAAATTAAAAAGCAATATACATCTAAATAATTTATGGATCAAAATATAAATCATAATTGAAATAAGTAATCTGAATGGCAAAGATTATACTATATAACAACATGTGCTGATGCATACATACTCAGAGTTAAATGTAAAGGTTTAAATGTATATATGTGAAGATTTTTAAAAAAATGAAAATTATTAATCTAAGTACTCTGTTTAGAATTTTAGGAAAGAATAACAAATTAAAAGCAAAGAAAATAGTAGCAAAAAAGTATGTCAAGAGTAGAAATGAATGAAATAGAGTAAAAGGATAATAAAGAGAAACAAGAAAGCCAAGTTTGATTCTTTGAAAACACAACTACATTTGATAAAGATGTGGCGAAAAATAAAAGAGAGAGAGACAACAAAGAATATCCACATTTGCAATGTTATTAATTTAAAAAATGGATATTACTACCTGTCCTACTGAAAATAAGCAGAGAGAGAAGAGAATGTTAATCACTTTTTGCCAAAGAAATTGAAAATGTAGGTGAAATAAATGCCCAGATACATTCCTAGATGGATAAAGGATTTAAAAACTAATTCAACATTTATTTATAATGCAAACTCTAGATTGAGAGTCAGCAAATTCTTTGTTGAAGAACAAGATATTTAAATGTTTTTAGTTTGTAGGCCATAGTTTCAACAACCGCTCAACCCTGCCATTGTAGCATAAAATGGCTCAGACAATATGCAAATATTCATTATTATGTTCTAATACAGTTGTATAAAAACATGCATAGTTTGCTGACCCTGCTCTAAATAATTATAAATTGTATGACATTTTCTTAATCAGATTAATTACATCAATAAAAAATTACAGCAAACATTATATTTAACCATTAATTATTGAAAGCTTTTCTCCTTGTGTATAACCTTTACAGGAGCCCTTATACATGTGCTGTCCAATTACAGTAGCTACTTGACACAAATGATAATATCTATTTAGATTTAAATTAATTAAAACAAAGGGGAAATATAAAGAAGAAAATTACCAACTTTGCTACCAATTAAAGCTAAGTTGGAGGATGTAGCTGAGTACAAAAGCCAAATAGGCCTGAGTTACAGATTTAGAGAGATGTACCCAGCTTAGCTCATACAGAGCCAGACCAGAAGCTCTACAAACATTACAGCACACAGGAGCATAAGGAAAGTTTGTTCCTTATAGGGTGGTAGGTGCTTAAGAAGCACAAATCTGAGTTAAGTACACCTATTTAATACATCTACCAAGAAGAGAAGTCATTATATCTCCCTAATACTGAGTGAGTTAAAATGATGGTTAATGCACAAATTTTCACTGCCCATCTTTGCTTTACAGAAAGAAAACATCAGGACAGGAAAAGAGGTAACACCCATATAATACAAGGGTTGTAGGCACCCATTCCAGACCTAGATAATACTTTTGGCAGGTGCTGTTGCTGGCCTACCACACCTTCTTAGCACTTATCTTTTCCATGCAACGTGGACTGACTTCCAACTTCCAGCATCTATTTGCCTCAAGATGATTCAGGGGAAACTAAACTATGGGGAAATTAACTCCCCCTTTGATAGTGCTTTATCAAAGAATGATAGTAAAGGATAAATAAAGACACTCAACTCCCTTGTTTCTGAGGCAGGTTAACTATGAGATATGTTCTACGTGGTCTTCTGAAGTTCCCAGTGTAGTTACTTTCCAGTTGTCCACAGGATTAACTTGCTAGATAACTCACCTTATTTTGGTTTCCATTCCTTGTCTCATTTTCCAATCCTATGACTATATGCACATATGACCCATATAAACTACCTGCATTCAAATTCTTGTCTTGTATCATCTGGGATAATCCAAAACAAGACAAATGTTTCACTTTCTTTATCACAATCTCACATATTTCAAATTTTCTTAAATAATTGGGTTATTTCTCCCTTCACAGTAATCAGTTGACCTCATTGATATCTCTAGCCCATTTTTATTTGCATTTTTATCCTTTTCAATTTGTTTCTCTTTTTATATATTATAGTTTATGTGATTCATGATTTCAATTATTCTTGCTGATATGTGAAATGTCTTAGCCTCATTTTCTGTTGATTTCTTGATCCAGCAAAATGTAAACATTGGATCACTCTAACCTCTCTCTTTCACTACATCTGACACTACCCAGGGTTCTAGCCCTTGTTTAAGAAAATCACACAATCAGGAGAATTAAAAACATTTAATGTGATACCTCAAATAGACTCAGTGACAGTGCTTAATATTCAAATATTTCCATAGTAAGTTTATTCTTCGAATATATACAAGGACTAAGTCAACTATTCCTACTCTCCTCAAAACACTTAACTGCCCTGCCACACATATAAATAAATTCTCACTATCAGAGAACAACCAGCCCCTACATGAAAAACATGTAAAAAATCTCCACCCTCACCCCCTGTTTTAAAATTTGATCAGTCTCCAACCATAGCCAAAGATATCTTCTCATTTCTTCTTATCTTCCTTTGCAAGGTAAGAGTTGTCTTTGTTCTAATATATTCTTCTACATTTCCATTTCAGCCTGTTCTGCTTTCTTAAATATGATACAAATTTTTCAGATTTAATAGGCACTCTTTTCATAATCTTTACACTTCCCATCTTATTAGCATTTAAATATGTCCATGTGTGGCTCGCACTCACATGTAAAATACTTGGAAGAAAAAAAATGAGACAAATTTTCTTTCACTCTAACCCTGTTAGATCCACCATTCTCTTTTATTACTCTCACAGCTAAAATTGCAGTGGATTGTTCACATTTGAACTTTTTATTTATTTCTTCTATCTCGACCCTCATCACATATATATTCATTTTCTAACCTCATAAGCTCCAAAGGTCTTTCTAAGGTCAACAATCCTCTTCCCATTTTTAAACTTAATGGTCATTTGTCAGTCTGCATTAATTTACCTGACAACACTATTTGATTTTGTTGACTGTCTTCCATTTCCAGAAAGCAGCTGTAATAATACCAAATGTTCCTGGTTTCTTTCTATCTGTAATACCTCGCTTATTTTTGTTTTCAAGAAAATATCTCTGTCCAAGGATCATTTTGTCTCTCATTTTGCACTTAGAAGATCTCTGCTAGTCTCATATACTCTCTATATGTGAAGATTGTATACATCTGGCGCGATCCCTTCTACTGAGAGCCAACTAATATATTCAGTCATGTATCTATATCTGCATCTCCATTTGAATTTTGACAATAATTCAAAACATCACCTCCACCTTTTTAGCATGCCTATAAGAATTAGAGAATTAATGTCACCACTTTCCTCTATCCATAGTTAAGTAATTTTGAAATAATTCCTGACTCTTTCTTTTCTAGTATCCTTTCCCAAATTTTCTAATCAGTCAAAAGTCTGTTACTATAACTCCTGTGCATCTCTTATCCACTTTTCTACATTGCTAGTGTCTACCATCTCCTTTCCCTGAAGTTAGTTAAAACCTTCTTAACCTCTTCCTCTGCTGTTCCTCTTTTCATGCCCCAATCTATTTACTACTTTGTATCCCAATGAAATTTAAAAATTAAAACCTTGACAAGTTTCTCATTTCTTTAAATCCCTTCAACAGTCTCTAATTTTCTTAATATAAGTTTAAAAATCTGCACAAATATTTCCTCTTAACCTCATTAGCATTATCACTTAGAACAACACAAGTTCTTCTTTTATCTTCAAGTATTTAGATTATAGATCTCTGTTTTGGTTTCAAAAATAAATTTTGATCACCTCCTATGTGACTAGCACTTGCATAGACGCTGTGGACCAGCAAAAAAATAGGTTTAAGTTCCTTATGGAACTTTAATTTCCTTATGGAATGTGAAGACATGAAGGATAAAATAGACTAAAATTAAAAAAAAAAAACACAACAACTAGGATGTTTCTGGTTGGCAGTAAGGATCTTAGAGGCTATCACTCTGTATTAACAAGTAAAAAGGTGAAGAAACTGAAAAATCATCAGCTCTTCTTAGATCCATTAGAAAATTAAGGTCACAGGACAAACTGCTGCCACAGAAATTGGAGAAAGAGAGACAGATGGAGATATAGCAACACAATTTACCAGAGCAAAAACCCACTAGCAGAAACCTTTAGACAATGCAGAACCGGAGTAAGGAAACCTGAACTATATTGACAAATTGCTGGAGGCTTAATGTGGACAAATCTAAGAATTAAAAACTCCAGCGGTATTGAATCATGGAAGGAGCCCACACTTTCCTGAGTTTTACATCCAGGAGCTCTACCAGGTCCTCATAGGGAATGTAAGAGAAAAATCACCTTGAGCTTTTAGCAGGGGTTGGGGAAAAGAGACCATTTTGTACTATGCCAGAACATCTTGCTCTTCTTAACAAGGCCTGCTCTCAGAAGAAATTATTTTACCAGAGCCTAACCTGATGAGGTTTTATCAGTGCCTAACCAACTTGGAAAAAGGGAAACACTGCAATCCAGCCCCCTATATTCATCCTGTCCCACCTAAGAAGTGAAAGAAATACTAAGGAACACTGATAAAGTTTACAATTCAGAGACACAGCTTACCAAAAGACTGACACAGTCAAAGGAATATAAAACATCTTCCCTTCCCCACACCTTACCTCTGTATTAATGAAGCTATTTTATCACAGTTCCTTCTACCCAGCACATCACGTTACCTTTGCAACAAAAACTTAGAGGGCATATTAAAAATGCAAAAAAAAACAAAACACACAAAAAAACACAGTTTAAAGAGAGGGAAGATTCATCAGAATCAAAGTCAGAAATGGCAGGAATGTTGTACTTATCAGACTGGAAATTTAAGATGACAATGATGAATATGCTAGGGCTTTATTGGAAAAAGTAGAAAACATGCAAGAACATGCAAGATGGGCAATGTAAGCAGAGAGATGAATAGTCTACAAAAGATCCAAAAAGAAATGTTAATGATTTAAAAATTGTATCAAACACTGCAATATTACAACAAAAATAATACCTTTGATGAGCTCATTAGTCAACTGGACCCTGCTGGAAAAAAAAATCTCTGAATTTGAGGATATGACAATAGCTACTTCCAAAACTAAAAAGCAAAAAGAAAAATGACAAAGCAAAACAAAACAAAAACATCCAGGACAGAATATCAAATAGCTTTAAAACAATTACACAAAATATATAATATATACCTAATGGGAATACCAGAAAGAGAAGAGAGTTTTTAATTTTATTAAAATTAAAAACTTCTGCTCTGTAAAGAACTACATGTCAAAAGAATTAGAAGGCAAGCCATAGACTGGAGACCATATTTGCAAAACATTTGTTCATATAATATCCAAAATATACAAAAGACTCTTAAAACTCAACAATGAGAAATCAACCTGATTTAAAAACAAGGTAAAAAAACTGAACAGACATCTCATCAAAGATATTCAGATGACAAGTAAGCAAATGAAAATATATTCAAAATCATATGTCATTAGCGAACTAAAAAGTAAAACAATTACCATTACACCTCCATTAGTACAGCCAGAATCCAAAACACTGACAACATCAAATGCTGGCAAAGATGTGAAGAAACAAGAATTCTCATTCATTTCTGGTGGGAATGCAATACAATCACTTTTGGAAAAGATATTGGTAATTTCTCACAACTGAACATGCTCATATCCTATGATACAGCTATCACATGCCACAATATTTATTCAAATGAATTGAAAATTAGGTCTACACAAAAACCTATACATGGATATTGACAGCAGCTTTATTCATAATTGACAAAACTTGGAAGCAACCAAGATGTTCTTCAACAGGTAAGCTGATAAACAACCTCTGGCAAGTCCAGACAACAGAATACTATTCAGTGCTAAAAAACAAATGAACTATCAAACCATGAAAGGACATGGAAGAATCTTAAATGCATATTACTAAATTAAAGAAGCTAATCTGAAAAGGCTAAATGTATACATATATATACATATAATTGTGTATACACACACACATATATATAATTCCAAATATATGACATTCTAGAAAAGGCAACTCTAAAGACAGTAAAAAGATTACTTGTTTCTAGGAATTAAGGGCCAGGGAAAGATGAATAGTCAGAGCACAGAGGATTTTTTAAGGCAGTGAAACTATTCTGTATGTTGTGAATACATATCATTATATATTTGTCAAAACCCATAGAATAAACAATGCTAAGAGTGAACCCTAATGTAAATTATGGACTTTGGGTGATGATGATGATATGTCAATGTAAGTTTATCAGTTGTAACATATAACAGTGTGGTGCAGTATATGTATAATGGGGAAGTTCAGTATATGGGAACTCTGTACTTTTCTGCTCAATTTTGTTGTAAACCTAAAACTGCTTTAATAAATAAAATGTATTAATTATAAAAAGGCACA
>JAQIFY010006172.1:0-10508 GCA_028533085.1 Varecia variegata
GAAGCAGAGAGGGAGTAGCCAGTGAGATAAGGGTGAGACAAAAGGTGTGCTTTTGTGCCAGATACAAAAACACTGTAATTGCGAAACATCCACTATCAATGAAGGATGAAATGAATGTCACCATTTTAACTAAATGTATTTACTTTAAAACATAATGCAGACAATGCCCCCCCTGTAAATGAAAATGTTAAAAGGAACAACTACCTCAAAAGTTAATCATTTTAAGCTCTTTATGAACCAATGAAAAGTAACTCTAGAAGCCTCAACATACAAGCCACATTTTCATAAGTACCACATTTCAGTAGATGTGGACCCAAATACACACACACACATCCTAAGTATGAGTGCCAGAGTTGAGGTGAGTAGCAGCAATGAAGAGCTGCTATATGGTGTTGCAAGATGAAAGAAGTGAAAAAAAGCCTCCAGTAATTGCCATTGCCAGCAGCACAGTGGCACAACTTTAGGTTTTGGAGACTGTGGTTAAGGACAGAGACAAGACTGAATGTAGGCTCTAGGGTTATGTATTCGTTCTAAAGCTAAGTTCTTAAAAAACAGTTATCGCGTAACTATCTCAAGACAAACTTTCTTTGTAGATATAAGGCAGAGAAGGACTTTAGGTTAAGTCAGTGCTGGCCTCCTCAGCCTTGGGTGGGGGGAGCTAAAGGGAAAGCAGGGGCACAGTTTCACATATGAACATTGGGACCCAGGCCTGACCGAAAGGAGGCTGAGTTTCATGCTGTCTGGGGACTTGGTGAAGGATGTTATACTAGAATGCTAAGCATAGGTGAGGCAGGATAGCCCTCTAGGATTGGAAGTTTCCATATTGTCAAGATGGTAATTCTTCCCAAATTGATCTACAGATTCAAAACAATCCCTATCAAAAACCCAGCAGGTTGGGAATGATTGTACATGGGTGAAAAAAAAAAAAACCAGCAGGAATGGGCATAGAGTTTCAGTTTTGCAAGATAAAAAAGTTCTAGAGATCTGTTGCACCAACAATGTGCATATAGTTAACACTACTGTACTGCAGTTAGAAATGGTTAAGATGGTAAATTTTATGCTATGTGTTTTTACCACAATAAAAAAACCCCAGCACGCTTTTTTTTTTTACAGAAATTGACAAGCTGATCCTAAAATTGATATGGAAATGCAAAGGCCCTAGAATATCCAAAACAATTTTGAAAAAGAATATACTTAAAAGACTTATACTTCCCAATTTCAAAATGTAGCATAAAACTACAAATCAAAACAGTGTGGCACTGGTGTAAGGACAGACATATAAATCAATGGAACAGAATTGAGAGTCCAGAAATAAACTCTTTTATTTATGGTCAATTTGTTCTATTTAGTTATATTATTTTTTATTGATTTTTTTTATTGATAATTGTACATATGCATGGATTACATGTTACATCTTGATACAAGCACACAACATACATCAGAGTAATATTTAGTTATTTTTTGAGACAGAGTCTCACTCTGCTCAGTCCCCCAGCTAGAGTGCAGTGGCATCATCATATTAAACAGCTCACTGCAACCTCAAACTCCTGGGCTCAAGCGATCCTCCTCTGCCTCAGCCTCCCAAGTGGCTGGAACTTACAGGTTTGTGCTGCCATGCCCAGCTAATTATTCTATAATTTTTCTATTTTTTGTAGAGATGGGGTCTCATGCTTGCTCAGGCTGGTCTGGAACTCCTGACCTCACCCAGTCAGCCTCCTAGAATTCTAGGATTACAGACCTAGTATTATAGCCACCTCACTCGGCCTATTATTATTTATATATATGTGTATATATATATATATATTTTTTTTTTTTTTGAGACAGAGTCTCACTCTGTTGCCCGGGCTAGAGTGCCGTGGCATCAGCCTAGCTCACAGCAACCTCAAACTCCTGGGCTCAAGCGATCCTTCTTCCTCAGCCTCCTGAGTAGCTGGGACTACAGGCATGCGCCACCATGCCCAGCTAATTTTTTCTATATATATTTTTAGCTGTCCATATAATTTCTTTCTATTTTTAGTAGAGAGGAGGTCTCGCTCTTGCTCAGGCTGGTCTCGAACTCCTGAGCTCAAATGATCCACCCACCTCGGCCTCCCAGAGTGCTAGGATTACAGGCGTGAGCCACTGTGCCCGGCCTATTATTTATATTTTTAAAGGCGAGATCTCACTCTGTCACCCAGGCTGGAGGGCAGTGACAAAATCATAGCTCACTGCAGCTTTGAACTCCTGGGCTCCTGTCTCAGCCTCCCACATAGCTGGGAGGTGTAAGCCACCACACCCGGCTGATGGTCAATTTATTTTTGATAAAAGGTGACCAGGCAATTCAACAGAGAAAGGACAGTCTTTTCAATAAATAGTGTGGGGACAATTGGATATCCATATGCAAAAAGATGGAGTTAAACCTTCACCTCAAACTATACACAAAAATCCATCAAAATGCCTAAATATAACAGCTACAACTATAAACCTTTAAGAAGAAAACATTGGGGGGCTTTGTGGCTCACGCCCATAATCCCAGCACTTTGGGAGGCTGAGCTGGAAGGATCACTTGAGTCTGAGAGTTTGGAGGTTGCAGTGAGCTGCGAGCCTGCCACTGCACTCCAGCCTGGGTGACAGAGTGAGAGAGACCCTGTCTCAAAATAAATAAACAAATAAATAAATAAATAAAAACACAGAAGTAAATCATGTGACCTTAGGTTAGGCAAAGTGTTCTTAGATGTAACATCAAAAGCATGATCCATAAAAGACAAAAATAATACATAAATTGACTTCATCAAAGTTAAAAATTTTTACTCTTCAAAGATACCAATAGGCCAGGCTCAGTGTTTCGCCTGTAATCCTAGCACTCTGGGAGGCTGAGGTGGGAGGGTTGCTTGAGTTTAGGAGTTAGACACCAGCCTGAGCAAGAGCGAGACCCCTTCTCAACTAAAAACAGAAAAAATTAGCCAGGCATGGTGGCACACACCTGTAGTCCCAGCTACTCAGGAGGATTGCTTGAGCCCAGGAGTTGAGTTTGCTGTGAGCTAGGCTGACGCCACGGCACAAAACTACAGACTAGGAGAAAACATTTGCAAATCATACATTTGAAAAAAAAAATCATACATCTTATAATGGACTTGTGTCCAGAATATAGAAAAAAACCTCTCACAACTCAATAAGATAAACAACCCAATTTAAAAATGGGCAAAAGACGTGAAAAGACATTTTCCCAAAGAAGTTTATGAATGGCTTAATAAGTACATGAAAAGTTGCTCAGCATCCATTAGTCATTAGGGAAATGCGAATTAAAATCACACCCACTAGAATGGCTATAGTAAAAAAAAAAGAGAGACAATTGCAAGTGTTGGTCAGAATGTGGGGAAACTGGAGCCTTCATACACAGCTAGTGGGAATGTCAAATGGTACAGCCATTTTGGTAAACAGTTTAAATGTTTCTCAAAATGTTAAACATACATTTACCATAGGACTAAGCAATTGTACTAGATATTTATCAAAAGAAATGAAAACATGTTGTCATAAAAACTTATACACAAATATTCATTAGCAGCATTATTCACAATAGCCAAAAAGTGGAAACAATCCAAATATCTATCAACTGGTAAATGGATCAACAAAATGTTATATGAAATCATATTCAGCAATAAAAAGGAATGAACTAAGAGTGGAATTGGAATGTTCCTAACACAAAGAAATGATAAATACTTGAGGTGATGGATATCCCAATTACCCTGATTTGATTACGCATTGTATGTCTGTATCAAAACATCACATGTACCCCACAAATATATAACTATCATATACCTACAATAATTAAAAATAAAACATTAAAAAAGGAAGGGGGGGCATGGGCAATATATAATAACCTGAACTTTTGTACCCCCATAATAAGCTGACATTAAAAAAAAATGCAAAAAAAAAAAAAAAGGAAGGAACTGATAAATACTACAACATGGATGAACCTCAAAACCATTATGCTGGCCGGGCGCGGTGGCTCACGCCTGTAATCCTAGTACTCTGGGAGGCCGAGGCGGGTGGATGGCTCGAGGTCAGGAGTTGGAGACCAGCCTGAGCAAGAGTGAGACCCCCGTCTCTACTAAAAATAGAAAGAAATTATCTGGCCAACTAAAATATATATACATATACACAGAAAATTAGCTGGGCATGGTGGCGCATGCCTGTAGTCCCAGCTACTCGGGAGGCTGAGGCAGTAGGATCGCTTAAGCCCAGGAGTTTGAGGTTGCTGTGAGCTAGGCTGACGCCACGGCACTCACTCTAGCCCGGGCAACAAAGCGAGACTCTGTCTCAAAAAAAAAAAAAAAAAAAAAAAAAAAAACCATTATGCTAAGTGAAAGAAGCCAGACACAAAAGACCATATAAGATTCCATTTAAATGAAATGTCCAGAAAAGGCAAATCTTTAGAGGCAGAAAGTCCATTTGTAGTTGCTTGGGGCTGGAGATTGGAGCAGGATTTTTTTTTTTTTTTTTTGGTCATAAAACAGCTTCTGAGGGAAAGGAATTGACTGAAAATAGATAAGGGATTTCTTTGGGGTGCTGGAAATGTTCCAGATCTGGATTGCAGTGATGGCTGAACAACTCTGTAAATTTACTAAAAATCATTGAATTGCATAATTTAAATGGGTGAATCTTATGTACGTAAACCTCAATAAAACCAATTTTTTTTAAAAAAGAATATACTTATACTTGGCTATGAATCCCAGCTCTAATACTAGCTGTGGAATTTTGGGCATGTTACTCAATCTTCCTTTTTTTTTTTTTTAAACATTGAGTGATTCTTATTAGAAAATCCTCAGAGATATATCGTGTTTATAGACTAAAATACTCAATAGCATAAAGACATAATTTTTTTCCTAAATGATTCCATAGGCTGAAACAAATTTCAAAATAGTCATGATATTTTAAAAAATGGAACATGACAAGCTGATTCTAAATATATTTGGAAATGAAAAAGACAAAGAATAGGCAATATACTTTTGAAGAAGAAAATGCATTTGAAGGATTTTCTCCACTAGATATCAAGACCTTCTAGAAAGCTATAGTATTTAAGACTACTAGATATTGGTATAAGGCTAGATAAAGAAACTGACGGAACATAATAAAGAACTAAGAAACATAGATAAAGAACTAAGAAACATACTCATGTACTTCTACACACTTAATACTTAGTTTTCATTTTGTTTTGTTTTTTGAGATAGGGTCTCTCTCTGTCGCCCAGGCTAGAGTGCAGTGGCATCATCATAGCTCACTGCAACCTCAAATTCCTGGACTCAAGCAATCCTCCTGCCTCAACCTCCCCAGTAGCTGGGACTACAGGCGTGTACCACCACGCCCAGCTATAGACACTTAATATTCGAATGAGGTGGTTTCCAAATTAGAGGGGAAAGAACAAACATTCCCATACAAAAAGCTAGAATATTTGCATAATAAATAAACAAAAAAGTTGAAATCCTTCTTGATACTATATAGCAAATTTCATTCCAAATAGAATAATACTTAGATTTAAAAGAAAAGCTATCAAACTTTTGGAACGTAGGAAAGATTACTGCCTTCATAATCTCAGGGTAAAAATTATATTAAAACGATGTAAAAATTTCTAACCATTAAGAAAATAGTTTTGATTGTCTTAACATTAAGAATTTTTGCTTATCAAAATTATCATTGAAGAAAGTTATATTTTCCACTCAGAATTAACAAAGGACAAATAGCGAGTATATTAATTCTACAAATTAATAAGGACGAAAACAGACAAATCAAGATAAATATCAGCAAAATATATGACATTTCAAAAGAGAAAACATAAACGGGAAATATGTTAAAAGGTACCAAATATTATTTTTTTTTGTTTTTTTTTTCCTTTTCTCTTTTTTTCTTTTTTTTTTCTTTCATGCCAGATCAAGAGTGAGGAACCAAATATTATTAAACTTAAAATTAAAATTATAAATATAAAGAGATTTCCTTAGATTTGCTTTGGAATGACAGAAAAATGAAAATTGGGTAATACTAATGTTGGTGATGATGTGGAACAAAGATAAATTTCATACACTTTTCTTTCTTTTCCTTTTTTTTTTTTTCCTCAACCACACTGGAATGCAAAATTTCATACACTTTTAAAAGTGTAAATGCTGCAACTAATGTGAAAAACAAGTTGGCCTTACCTAGAAAAACTGAAATATCTCCCAGAATTTTGAATAAGTATATTCCCTAGAGAAACTCATATACATGGAGAGCAGGATTCATGCACAATACTGTTCATAAAGCCTTGTACATAAAAACCTCAAATTGGAAATATACCAGATGCCATCAACTACAAACTATAAAATGGACTAATAAATTCGATATATTGTAGAAATTGTCATATGCAACACCATGGTTTGATCTTACAAACATACTCAGCGATAGAAGCAAGCTAAAGAGATTACCTACACTATTATTCCAGTCACATAAAACTCACAGGGAAAATGAAACTATATTATTTATAAACTTATTTATACATCCATGTAATAGAATAAAGAAGAAAAGCAAAGAATGATTAAAAGTCAAAAGAGTGTTTGCCTCTAGAGGGAAGATAACAGTGTTTGACTATTAATTGTCATTTGAGAGGCCATTAGAATACATGTTATTCAATCTTTCTAGGACTGTTTCCTCGTCTGTAAAACGAGAATAATAGTATCTACCTCATTGTTGTGAGGATTAAATAAAGTTAATACTTGTTCAGTTGGTGCCAATAATTGTTAACTATATTATTTTTATTAATAAACATTTTTCCTGTGACATTTTTACTTACAATAAGTTTCTGATGATGCATATTATTGTTCTACATATTTAAATGGATTTTATTTTTTCAGATAAAATTCACATATCCTAACATTCACCCTGTTAAACTGTACAACTCACTAGTTTTCATAAATTCACAAAGATGTGCAACCACCACCACTATCTAATTTCAGAGCATTTTCATCACCTTAATGGGTTTTCATAATTGGCTGGTATAAGTGTTTAGAATGTAGGATAAAAAGGAACTAAATACCTCTGGTTTCCACCATCACTTAATGAATGCACTTATTGCAATATAACTTCCTAAGATAAATTGTTTTTACCTAAAATTTATGTGATATAAAACACGTATTCATTTTAAATTAAGCATTCAGTGAACACAGATAACCTAAATTCTAATTCACCTCTCCTTACATTTTTTGCTGGTTTGAAACGAATAGCTTTTATGACAGAAAATTTGTATAGAAATGCATGGAGAAAAAAATCACTCAACTGCTTTTTAACACACGATGAAAAAGGGGTTAAGAAAATCTCAAACAAATATCTTTAAATTTTAAAATCCCGATTTATCGGTAATCCTTCCATTAAAGAAATGGGTTTTCATGGATCTTTAAAAAAAAAAAAAAAAAGCTAACTTTGGACGCTCTTACACCACCTCCTAGCTTCTACCCGATGCTAAATGCACGCTGTACGTAGTCTGGCGTCACCACGGCCCACCTCCCCGGCCCAAGAAACCGCTCTCTGGGAACAAGCTAGGGACTTTGCTTTTGCCAGCCCTGCGCCGCAGAGCCTTTCACCAAACTACCGCGCGAGGGCGCCCTCCCGGCCGCGGCTCAGCACGAGGTCTCCTCCCAGCCAAGAGCGCCGTCACAGGCGGGCGCGGACGCCCCGCCGATCTTGCCTTATTAAATTATAGAAATTGGTTAAAAAAGAAAAGGGGTGGGGGACATTCTCTGTTTCTGTTCTCACACCCACGATAAGATTCCCAGGTTCGGGAAAACTCCACAGGAAACGGAAATGGCTTCTCCCTTGCCAGCGCCCGCGTCGGGTTGCATCACCCGCCTCACAGGGGCCTTTTTTTGGGGGGCTGCCCTCAGCGTTGCCTGCACAAATATTTAACAGCTCTGTGATGAACAGATCCCGAAACTTTGCATCATGTTTTCTAGTGAGCCTGCCAGCAGGTACTGTACAAACTCATGCGGAAAAAAGGCTAAGCGATGAGGCCACTGCTGCACCGATCACCCTCCTTTCCAGGCCTGGGCCCTATTCGGCCTTCCAGCCTCCGATTCCCCGCCCCGCCCTCGGGGGCCTACTTATGGTCAGGCGGCCGCCGGGCGACTTCCTTCCTCTTCGGGCAAGATGGCGGGGGGTGAGGCTGGAGTGACTCTTGGGCAGCCGCATCTTTCGCGCCAGGATCTTGCCACCTTGGTGAGGTTTTGCTTTGGGAGAATGGGGAGTGAACTCAGGAGTGAGCATGATCGAGCCTCCTGGGAAGCGTTGGGACGAGTCAGTGCTGGGCTGTCAGGAGCATGAGTTAAGAGGGAGCCCCGGAGCCGGGCGCCTTTAGCCGCACTCGCGCCGCCTCCTGTACCTCGACCAGCCCGCGAGCTGGGCTCAGGGGTGTACGATCGTGGGAGCGCGAGCTTCTGAAGGATTCGGCTGGAAAATCTTGGTGTTAAATGTCATTAAGGTTTTCACTTTTGAAGGTCTGGGAAGGGGGTGTCTACAGTGTCCTCAATGTCCTCAGTGCTAATGCTCCCAAGATTGGGGGGGGGGTCTAGCCTAAGTTGAGTGGAAGTGTAGTCTGTTGTGTAACGATGAAGGCCTCTTAATGGCAGCCATAAGAATACAAGACTGCTTATAGGGGAAAGGTGCTTTAGCAGTAGAAGGGATTTGTGTGTAGACTTGATGAGAGAAAAAAAAAGATTATAGAAGTAGGAGAGATTTAGACATATGGTGGCGACCTGTAGATAGAAAACGTAAAGTCAGAGGAAAAGTTCTAATTTGTCTTAAGTGCAGTGTTTCAAAATAAATACATTTCATTGCAGGATGTTAGCAAGTTGACACCACTTTCACATGAAGTTATCAGCAGACAAGCCACAATTAATATAGGTAAGACAAGAACTTAAGAGACCTGAGCTTGCTTGATCTCTAGTAAGTAATTTTAACTTCACCTTTTCTGTGATTACCTGAATATGAGAATTCGGATATTCAAGAAATAGATGTTGAGCCCTTGTGAGCAAAGCATCTGCTAGATTTTGGGAGGAAATACAAAGAATGCTGCCCATGTCTAGCTTACAGACTTGATGAGAAAAAAAAGAGACATAGGAAAAGTTTAATAGCATAAGGCAGTATATAGTCTTACGTAGCAGAAGTTTAAGGAAGAGAGGAAAATGTGGCTGTACTTGTTACACAGGGTTATTGCAAGGGCAGAGTTTATGAAAGTTTGATGTATAAGCTTCAAGTATTTTCTTAATTGGCACCTAGAGCTTTAGAGAAGTTATATTAACTGTAAATTTTGGACATGAGGTTTTTAAAAAGTTATAAAATATGTGCTGTCTTTGACAGGATTACAGTAATTAAACTTGGGTTTTCTTTTTATGAATTCCTTTTTGTTGTGTCAGAGCTCATCGTACCTAATTACTTTTACTCTAGAAATGCTGGAAAGTTTGTTAATATATAAGATTTTATGTATTTTTTATTGAGTGTTTGTTTTAAATGAACCCAATCTTTTCTGTGATTAAAAACATAAGATGAATAGCTTTTATTACACTGAGTATTTTTTTAAAATAAGGTTGTTGGTACATGGAAAGCTCTCTTCAGTCCTCTATCAGAACAAGTTTTTAGTAGGAAAGGACATGTAAGGAAAAATTAAAGTCACTGTTGGTTTTACATTGATATTTACAGTGAGTTAGGGCTTTGGGTTTTCTACTCTTAACACTATTTGAAAAAAAAATTGGTGTAATTGAATGCACATGAATTAATTTTTTTGTACTTTGTCTGTAGGTACAATTGGTCACGTAGCTCATGGGAAATCCACAGTTGTCAAAGCTATTTCTGGAGTTCACACCGTCAGGTTCAAAAATGAATTAGAAAGAAATATTACAATCAAGCTTGGGTATGCCAATGCTAAGGTGAGCTGTGTACTATGGAACTAGAAACTATTTAACTTTAATCATTGTGCAGATAACAAGTCCAAATCTTTTTTCATTGAAATGTTTAGATTTATAAACTTGATGACCCAAGTTGTCCTCGGCCAGAGTGTTATAGATCTTGTGGGAGCAGTACACCTGATGAGTTTCCTACAGACATTCCAGGGACCAAAGGGAACTTCAAATTAGTCAGGTGACCTCTTTTGTGCTAAAAACACTTTACATTTTATATTTTATTGTCTTGTGCTTTTTGAAATATTTAATGGGGATATTAAACAATGAACCTAATTCCTGAGTGGTTTTGTTATTTTTCTATTGTTTTGTTTTCATTGTCTGTAATGATAATTTGAAATGTCAAGTATTTAAACCTAAGTTAAAATCCTTACATGCAAGTTCTCCAAACTAAAAGTATTGCATAAGCAGAGTGGAATGGAGGGGAACACAACTCACTGGATTTAAGGGATTTTTTTTTTCTTGGCTTCCTAAATTTGTTTCAAACAGTGTTGTTTCTGTTTGTTAGATAGGGTGGACCAAAGCCTTTTTTTTTTTTTTTTTTTTTTTTTGAGG
>JAQIFY010006173.1:0-10507 GCA_028533085.1 Varecia variegata
TGAAATGCTTATTAAATCCACAGATATTGGGGACCCAATGAAACATATTAAATCAGAAATTCCATGAAAAAGTTGACATCTCATGACTGTTAATCTGTATATTTCGCAAGTGCCCCTGCTTATTCCTACCATCATATGAATTTGAAAATCCCATGTGATAGCAGCTGTAGCCAAAGGACACTGTATTTTGGTAGTAATGAAGCCCAGAAGGATCTTTCTTTGTAGCTACACCCGTGGGAGCAGACAGGATTGATGTGATTGAATGACAGATCTTGTAGGCTTTGTTCTTTTCTCTTATTTCTCTGCTCTATCTCTGTGACTGACTTATTTAATTGAAAGTTGTTATCTTCAATCCCTGAGATTCTTTCTTCTGTTTGATCTACACTGTTCTTGAGGCTTTCCACTGTGTTTTGTAATTCCTTGATTAAATTCTTCATTTTCAGAAGTTCTGTTTGATTTTTCTTTAATATTTCAATTTCTTTAGTGAATTTTTCTTCCAAGTCCTGGATTTTTTCTGTGGTTTCTTTGTATCGGTTATCCATTTTCTCTTGCATATCATTGAGTTTTCTTACAATCCATGCTTGAAATTCTTCTGTCATTTTAGTGTTCCGAATTTGGTTGATGTCCATTGCTAGAGAGCTGGCGTTCCCCTTTGGGGGTGTGCTTTCCATTTGATTCTTCATACTTCTGGAGTTCTTTCTCTGATTCCTTCCTATCTGGATCAACTTACCTTTAGATTTTCGTTTGGATAATGACACGTCCAGTTTAGACTCTAAGCCAGTAGGTGGTGTTTGTGGGTGAGATTTGACCACACTCTGTATGATGAGTCAGTAGATGCAGTAAAAAGGTGTGCAGAATGACCTCCCTGTCAGTAGGTGGTGCTTGCTGGAAGGTGCAGGCTGCAGTGTTGATTTGGGGTCCTGTAACCAGCTCTTATTCCTCTGGAGAGGCACTCTAATGCCTCACGTGGTGGATGGGGCCCTGGGACTTCCCCGTGTGTCCTTATTCTCCACCTTAGTGGCAGGAGGTGGGGGAGTGAGGCTGGGCGAGGGTCGGTTGAGTGAACCTGCCCTCAAGCTCCACAAATGCTGTTAGCAGGGGTCAAAGGTCTGTTCTCTACTCGTGGGTAAAGCTGCCAGGAAGGGGCTGAAATGGCCCCACTCAGCTGAAAAGTCTGCATGTCGGGGTGGGGCTGTCTGAGACCTGCAGTCTGGAGTAAGCATCATTCCTTTCCACCCTCCCCTACTCCATAGTTTCTCCCTGACCTCTGCCAGCAGGCAGGACCTCAAGCCAGCGGATATGTTCTGGCTGTGTTGCAGGCCGGGAGGTTCCCTGCCCAGGATCCCAGCCTGAGCTGGGAACGTGGCCCTCCCGTGGGAGGTGGGTTGCCCCTTAAGCTCGTTGATCTGACCATGAAGGCACACATATCTCTGTAGGCTCATTCACAAATATCCCTTCTGTGCCCCTGCACAATGTGATCAACACTTGGGTGTATGGAATCTGGTCAGCAGGCCTGTCCGCTGGGCCCCAGAGATCAATCCCTGACCCTGCCAACGAGAAAAGTGCTAGTCTCAAGTCACCCACGGGGTCCCCAAGCTGGATCAATGTCTCTCCGCCTCAGGATTTGCCCTGCTCTCCTAGAGTCACCAGGCAAGCAGCACCTGGGAGGGCTGGCAGCTATGTAGCTCACAGTCTGAGTACCCCTCAGTCCGCTGTAGGGCCCCAAAAGGAAGGTCCCATTCCCTGTAGATGCCTCTGGGTAGTGGCTAAATTTTCTCTCTCAGTAGCTGTGGGTAGGGAAGGGGAAGGGGAGAATGAAGTAATATGGCGCCTGCCCATGGGCTTGGGCCTGTGGGCCGGGAGGTGCCCTGAGGGAGCTGGGAGCCTGGTGCCCTGTCCACAAGAGGCTCACTGCTCGCTGGCAGCAGCCATCTCTGGGCTGGTGTTGGCAGGTCTCTCCAACCGCTCAGGAGCCCACCAGCAGTCCAAGATGCAAGGGAGGGTACATTTATTCGCTCCACCTACCCTTGTCACTGGTCTCCAAGCCTCTTGGGGGCCTTTCTCCTTCCAGTTCTCCGCAACTTCTTCCCGTGGAGTCTCCTGTAGTTTCAAGCACCCTTCCTTCTGACCTTCATCTGATCTATATTTGTCTGCCTGTTTATTTTTTTTTCACTTTCTTCTAAAATCTAGCTTTCTTGCAGAGACACTCTGGCTGGCAGTTTTCCTCATCCACCATCTTGCTCCTTCTCTTATCCGCCTTTAATTTCTGGTTCTGATTCAACTGAGAGATTTTTTTCTGTTTATGGATATATTTTTCTGCATCTTTGTGTGCCTACTAATTTTTATTTATATGTCAGAAATTTTGATTTTTTACATTTTTTCAGTCTGTTTTTTGTTGTAAGTACTGATATAAACTTTTAGAATGTGTTCAATTTTATTTTGTAATGCAGTTCAGTTTGATCCATTAAAGCCTTTTTTTTTAAAAAAAAAAAACTTTCTAAAAATCTAGGTCATTGGTAGCTTTTATTGTGGGTCTAATTTATTTCCCCTACTAAGGCGCGACCCTTCTGTGAATTATACACAGATTTCTTTCTCCTCTGGCTGCAAACACAGACTCTTTCCATCCCGGTGTGGGCTTCATAAATTGTTGATCATTTCTTTTGGGTGGTTCCGTCCCCAGTCCTCAGGGAGTTAAATGCCTTGATCTTCAGGGATGTAGAGCAGCACTTAGCCAAAGACTGGAGGGTACCCTTTTGGTGTTCTTTTAAATTCTCTGTGTAGCTCTCTTCTCTGAGGTTCTCTGCTCCACAGATTCAAGCTGCCTTGGTCTCCTTGAACTCTGAATTCTATTTCCATAATTCAGAAAGACCACAGTACTCTGTTTTAGTTTTCCCACCCTGCTGCAGCCTGGAAACTGCCTCAAGGCATTTTATTTTTTTCATCTCTGGTGTCACAGTCTAGTCTGCCTATTGTCCAATGTGTGAAAACATTGTTTTATATATTTCATCTAATGTTCCAATTGTTTATGAGGAAAGGCAACTTCTGTAGCAATTATTTCTTCATACTCTGGAGCAAGAATTTTTCATAGTTTTACTTTGAACTTAAGCAAAACCGGTGGAAGTCTCAAAATTCTTGGGAAGTTTAAGTATCCAAACTATGCGATCTTCATTTTTCTTCTGCTGAACCCCTAAGAGGTTCAATAATTGGGATCTAGTTTTTATATTAATCTCTCAGTTTTGCAGCTTTACCACCACTTAAACAGTGCAGACGTGCAAATTCACTGATGAATGAAGTCGTTTCAGCTCACCTTTGGTGATTTTTTTTTCCATGGAAGAAAATGAGCAGGCAGCTTACTGCCTTGCTTCTTCTCTGGGAACATGGATAGTGTTTTTCTTTCTAATCCCTTTATCACATAGAAAACAGGTTTTTCATGTCACCAGGCTTTATTGTAGAGATTCAATTCAATCTTATAAAAATTATGTGAGGAAAGGCCATGTTTCCTTTCCTTAGGAGACCATTAGGATCCTACCACAAAAACTCTGATTGGCTCAGAACTGTTCAGATTTGTCATCAGCTGCAACGTTCTGATATAGGTTCATTTTCGGCTTTAATTTTCTCTCCATGAGAATTTTGCTTTGTTTATCCCCCATGCCCCTTTATCTTCTCTAAATCCTTGGTTACTATTTTAAGTGTATTTGTTGCTGTTTATTTTCTCCAGCAATTCTGTATGTTTACTTGCATGTATGTATGTAGCTGGACAAATCTTCCAACAACTAGCTATGGGGCTGTGAATAGATTTTGTAATACCTCATTTTTCTCTTTTGTAAAATGGTGAGATTATAATAGATGATATCTGAAGCTCTTCCAGGTTTTATATTGTTTATGAAGTTTTTTCAGGTGCCTGTTCAAAATTATCTCAGTAACACTTTATCAGCAAATATAAGTCTATACTTAGATATAATTAAATGCATACATATACATGTGTGTATATATATTTACATATCTATATATCTATATATCATGTGGTCATGTGGGCTTCACTGGATCATGAAGCCAGAATTAACTGAGTAGTCATCAGACAACAGTTAGCTAGCTATAGGTGATGAAGTAACAAATTGAATATAATAAATTATTTCAGGGAAACAAGTCCCCAAATTTTTACTCGTTAAAAGTATGAATGCCTCATAAAATCAATTAATTTTTAAAACCCAATAACAAATAACTCAGGTGTAAGAATGATTTATAATAGCAAAGTGTTCCCAAACATTGAAAAGAAGTAATTTCCATGAAGTTGTCAGCCACTGCGATAAAACATGTTTTTTTATGAAGTCAAGGTAAAATAGTCTTCTTTAATTTATGAACTTTTCTTTCTATTGGAAGAGAAATGTAGTTGTACTGCTCAGTGAAAAAGAACTTGTGAAGTAACAAGAATTTCTTACTTTTAGTGGCAGCATAAAGTCCAATGAAGTATGGAATTTGAGTATAGGAAGACATGAGGCACTGGACTATGACACTACAAACAACAAGCAAAATTAAAATGAAGTTCAACAGGCAAATATGGGTGGGTCAACTGTAAGGTCTTTAATACCAGGCAATTCACTAAAATATATTACTTTATTTATTTTCATAAGAACCTAAAGGTTCAAGCATGCTTTGTAAAGCAAAAAATAAAAATAAAAAAGGTTTCAGCTTGCATAGTTGGAAAAAACAAGTGGAAGTGAGTCAATCATTGATAAAAAGGACCAAATGACACAGCTAAATTAATGTGCAAAATGCAATAGAGTATTCCTCGCCAACATTGTTTTATGTTGTTTGCTATAAAAGAACCAATTTCTTATTTTGAAGAGATTTGTGACTTCAGGAAGTCAATGAGAATGACAAGCAGGTCTCTGTGATCTCCTTATGTGAAGTCATTACTAAAGTTACATGAAAGATAATGCATCACCATGGATGGAAGCAAGCAAAGTCTTCTTTAAAAATGTCTCTTCATTGGCTTCATGGAAAAACGTGAAGACAATTTTCTCTTGTCCCTGAGTTAACACTTCCTGGACACAAAATATATTGCACAGGGGTATTGGGGCAGAGGTGTTGACAATGACCTCATGTATATATTCAACTCTGTATGCTTTATGTAAATATCGTTGGGGAAAAATAAAAGCCTGTGGAAACTCAAGTAAGGGTTGGACTATTTTGAGGGTTAAAGAGAATTAGATACCTGAGTGTTTGGGGAAAGTACACAAAATCACAATATTATATAAATCTAAACTGAATACGTTAATAATAATAATAATATCATATAGTTGTTATTATTGCCTCCTCTCTGAACCCAGAATAGGAGAATGTATTCTAATCACGGTAGCATTGGTTTTATGGCACTTTTACAAATGTTTAGCATGGCAGAATCTCATAATGGACTAAACTTTAGAAGTATTATAATCCAACATTTCATAAAATACAGGATCCTTGTTGACTTTTAATGAATCATAAACTACTACTGAATCCTTCTTGTGTCAGGAAATTCATTGCTACACCAAGTTCCTGATTAACTGTTGAGAGGCTTTTAAGTTGCTAAGTTCCTTACCTTGAAATGAAATCAGTCTCTTAAATTATTTTCCCCAGTTCTATTCTCTGGAGCCAGAATATATCTAAGCTCTATTTTTCCACGAGAGTGTTTTAAGTACTATAATTGAAAAATTCAATCATGCTCCTCTTATCTCTAGGATAAAGAAAACACACACACTCGGAGCACACGCACATACACATTTATACACGGACTTGCACATCCAAATACTAGCTAACAGTGCCAGTTTTTTGGGCTTTTTTATTATTTGTAAACTTTAATTTGTTCTGGACCCAATAATATCACTATTTCTTGACTATGTGTAGTATAATGAAATACTGAACTAATTAATCTGAACACCCAGTATCTATCTACACAACAAACAGCTGTGTATGATCATTAGCTTTTTGAATCAGGCATCATTATTTACATAATTTCTTCATCTCTAAATCCCAAATGTACTATAAAATAAGTGCTGAATAAATAAAAAATGATTCCATGTGAAATATTGGCTTTTTAGGAGCTCTGCTGAATTTTGTGGTTATATAAATTTGTGTTAATTAATATTGACAGGTTATTTTTATGATAGGGTACTGTTTGTTTCTGTTGGTGACTAAAATCCACTCCAAACTATTGTGGGGCAAAGAGAAATTTACTGTTTTCTGTCATTGTAAACAGCTTTAGATAAAACCTGTATTGGTTGTAGATACAACTGTTCCAGAAGCTCAAATGTAATCACTGGGCTTGCAATTCCTCTATCTTTCATTTAGGACTATTCAGAATGATAAAGATAGTAGTCTTAATTTTGTCTAATTGTCATTCCCCATCCACGCCTGATCTCTCGCTGGTTTCTTTTTCATCCCTCTGACAAAGACCCTGCCTTCCCTGCAGCTGCAAAGAAAAATACCACGAAAGAGAGGCTTTTAAAAAAAAGTTTTAAACAAACGCTTAGTTCCATAAACAAAGCTGTTTTAGATCAGTTATGTAATTGAACACTGATAGTTGTTGTGAAGGTATTTTGTAGATGTGGTTAACAGTTGGCTTTTAAGTAAAGAAGGTTACCGTTGATAACGTGGGTGGGTCTCATCCACCCAGTAAAGTTTTAAAAGCAAAAACTGAGGTTCCCCAGAGAAGAAACAATTCTGTCTCAAGACTGCAGCATCCACTCCTGCCGGAATTTCTGTGGAGAACCGTGACAGATACAGAGGGGCTTTCTAGAGCTGCAGAAGAGAACCAGCCCAGGTCGTCCTTGGTCGTGTGGCTTTTGATTAGCTTTGTGCAAAAAGCTATTTAAATACACTTTGATAATTTAAAAACAGCCTGTGAAATTTATAAATGTATGTTCACAAAAAAACCTGCACATGAAAGTTCATAGCAGCTTTGTTCATAATAGCCCAAACTGGAAACAACTCAGATGTCTTTCAAGGAGGGGGATAGTTAAACAAACTGTGGTGCATCCCTATTATGGAATACTACTCAGTAATGAACAGTGATAAAATATTGATACACACAGTAAATGAATGAATCTCCAGGGAATTGTGCTGAGTGAAAAAAGTCAATTCCAAAAGGAGATATATGTGTGTGTGTGTGTGTGTGTATATATATATATATGTATATGTATATATGTATATGTGTATATATATATATACACACACACACACATACACACACATGTATGTATTATAAAATACCACTTAAGCATCTTTGAAATGATAAAATTTAAAAAATGAAAAATAGATTAATGATTGCCAGATGTTGGGCCAAGAATGGGAGGGAGGAGAGAAGTAGATGTGGCTATAAAATGGCAAAAGAAAGAATCCTGATGGTGATAAAAATGTTCTGTAGCTGGACTCTATTAACATCAATATCCTAGCTGGTATATGGCATTATAGTTATGCAAGATGTTAACATTATGGGAAAACTGGGTAAAAGGAACACGGGTCCTCTCTGTATTATTTATTACAATTATATATGAGTCTACAATTATCTTAACATAAACACATTTAACTTAAAAAACCCAGTAGCTTATGTATAGGTCACATGAGAGAGATTAAGATAAAGCATTTTATACCATGAAAAGGATTCTAAGTATGGAGCCAGAAAACCCTGGGGCTAGTTCTGAGTGTTCCAATATCCAGTTGAGAGGCATAGTACAGAGTGCATTGGACTAGGAGGCAGAAGATCTAGATTCTGAGCCTCAATCTTCAATTTATTAGCTGCAATCCTTGGGATGAGGTGCACGACCCCTCTGGAATTCATGATTCTCATCTAATCAGAGGAATTTCCCCCTATGCTATTCCCCAGGGATGTGATAAGTATGTGGAAGTGTAAACCATGAATGTTACAAATGAAAAGGATTCATAGATGACTGTGAAATGATGGTTAGTAGGGATTTTAAAACTTACACCATATTGAATAATTTCTGTTCCACTGAGATATTTATAATTTTGTGATGACAATGGGGAGCCTCTGAAAGCATTTCTACCCATCTAGAGAAGGAAAGACACAGATGTGTTAAGACTGGGAAAGCAGAGTACACAATCAGAAGATGATCAAGTGAATAACTGTCTGTAGGACTTTCCCCTCTTTTAATTATTAGGTTCTCTCTTTAAGGTCTGTCTGACCTTGGACATGCTGTAATTCACAAATTCAGTGGATCCCAGGCAACACTGAGAAAGAACTTGATTCAGGATTTAAAAGAAATAAAGTTTAAAAACAATTATAATAGAAACAGTAATTATTATAAAAAATTAAAAATAAAATAAACTTTTAAAATAATTATGATAAAAACAATGTTGCATACTTACATTAACTCAAAAATAAAAATAGCACATGTTCTGTTTTTTAACGTTTTAAATTTTTTATTGATACATGATATTTGTACATATTTATGGGGTATATGTGATATTGTATTATATTCATAGAATGTGTAATGGTCAAATCAGAGTATTTAAGATCTCCGTCACCCTTAGGGATGGTATCATTTCTATGTGTTGGGAACATTCTAAATCTTCTCTTCTATCTATTTCAAAACATACGATACATTGTTAACTATGGTCACCTTACTCTGCTATCAAACATGAAAACTTTTTTCTTCTGTCTAACTGCAAGTTTATAACCATTAGCCAACCTCTCTTCATGTCCTCCTACCCACCTACATACCCTTCCAAGCCTCTGGTAACTATCATGGTGCTCTGTACCACCATGAGATCATCTTCTTTTGTTCTTACATATGAGTGATAAAATGCTATATTTGTCTCACTATGCCTGAATTATTTAACTTAACAGAGTGACCTCCAGTTCTGTCCATGTTGCTGCAAATGACATGATTTCATTCTTTGTTACAGCTAAATAGTATTCCATTGTGTTTATATACCACATTTTCTTTATGCACTCATCTATTTATGGACACTTAGGTTGATTCTGTATCTTTGCAACTGTATAGTGCTGCAATAAACATAAGGTGCAGGTATTTCTTTGATATACTGATTTCCTTTCTTTTGGATATATACTTAGTACTGGGGTTGCTGGATCATATGGCAGTTCTCTTTTTCATTTTTTGGAAAATCTCCATAGTGTTTTTTTATAATGCTTGTATTAATTTATATTCCCACCAATAGCATGTAAGAGTTTTCTTTTCCCCACATCCTCCCCAGCATCTGTTATTTTTTGTCTTTTTAGTAATAGCCATTTTAATTGGGATAAGATGATATCTCATGGTTGTTTTGGTTTGTAGTTCCCTATGATTAGTGATGTTGAGCTTTTTTTGTATACCTGTTGGTCATTTGTATGTCTTCTTTTGAGAAATGTCTATTCATATCCTTTGCTCAATTTTAATGTGATTATTTGATTTTTAACTGTTGAGTTGTTTGAGTTCCTTAACTATTCTTCATATTAGAGCCTTGTTAGAGGTTTGCAAACATTTTTTTTCCCATTCAAAAAGTTTTATCATCACTCTGTTGATTGTTTCCTTTGCTATGCAAAAGCTTTTTAGTTTAATATAGTTCCATTTGTCTGCTTTTGTTTTAATTGCCTGTGTTTTTGAGGTTGTAGTCATAAAATCTTGCCTAGACCAATGTCCTAGAATGTTTTTTCTATGTTTTCTCCTGGTAGTTTTATAGTTTTGGGTCTTACATTTAAGTCTTTAATCCATTTTGAGTTTATTTTTGTATAGGGTAAGAGATAGGAGTCTAGTGTCATTCTTCTGTGTACTGATACCTAGTTTTCCCAGCACCATTTATAAAAAAGGGTATTCTTTACCCAGTGTAAGCTTCTGGCACCTTTATCAAAAATCAAGTGGTTATAAATAAGTGGATATATTTCTGTATTCTCTATTCTGTTCCATTATTCTATGTGTCTATTTTTGTACCAATACTGGGATGTTTTGTTTACTAATAGCTTTGTAATGTATTTTAAAGTCTGGTAGTGAGAAGCTTCCAGCTTTGTTCTTTTGGCTCAGGATTGCTTGGCTCATCTAAGTCTTTTTTGGTATGCAATTACTGATGATAATTTAGGTTAGAACCATCTTTCCAAAAAACAACTTACTTTACCACTGAGTATTGATTCTTCAAAGGCTGTCTTTGACAAGTCAACAATATGCCATTCTTCAACTTTTTAAAGTATTACTTTATATGAAGCAAAACAAAATAAAAATGTTTCCAAAAATTAATGATCAGAGATGGGAGTAATTTTTCTCTAGAGTAAAAAGCAAAGCTTTTAAGATCTTAAAATTATGCTGTTGCCACTTAAGGAAAAAAAGAAAAAAACTTTACAAAATCACTTAACTTTTCTCTCTCTCTTTCTCTCTCTCAAAATCCAATCTTTTTAGAGTAGAAATAAAGTAGTTCTTTGCAAGGAGATCAAATAAAATTACACACAAGGCAGAGAGTGATAGGGCTGCCTGTCATTTTGTGTAATTTCATCTGAACAGTGGAACAGAGTGGCTTC
>JAQIFY010006174.1:0-10506 GCA_028533085.1 Varecia variegata
TGGTGGGTAGCCAAGGACAATAGCTACCACAATCCACTGTACCTTATTTCTCTTTGATCATTCTGTAAATTTTACTTTAAATCATGCACAGCTGGAAACCTATTTTCCTAGACCTGAAGACTCATAATATCTGCCCCAAACAGCTTAGTATCTTTGACACTTGAATGCCTCAGCACATCTCTGTACTGGGTGTGGTAGAAGTCTTTGTATCTCTCACTTCAGTGCAAAGAGATGAATATTCATGGTGATACATCTTGCCTGTTGCATTATTCAAGGGGCCATGTATGATAATAACATTTTAAACTACTACTTGGAATATAGTTCACCTTGAAGTCTTATACTATACTTAAGATATACAACTTTTCTGTTATTGCTGCTATCCCACTCTTAAAGGGAAATAGAAACAGTTATTATTAAACAGTTGTTAACACTGGATATTAGAGAGTAATGCATCACATATTATTTTAACTTTGATAATCAGGACATACGTAATATAAGTTTAGATTATATTGTGTGCTATTATAACTAGCCTTTTCCAAACAGGCAAAATTAAATTCTCTATTGGTTACAAAGCATTTTCTCAATGATATTTTCACTTCATTATGCAGATGCGTCAGTAATGAGCAAGTAGGGAAACTTTTTAAAAAAAGTTTCTAAAAGTGCTAGCAAAGACGGGAATTTTGGCTTTTCAGAAAATATCATAAAAACTAAGACAGTTTCACTCTGGTTTTCACAGAAGAACTTAATCACATTCTATTGAACTGAATTTTGAGGTTTAATTATTTCAAAATGAGCATTTGGCTACTTAGAGTCTTTAAGAAAGGGGTTCCTTTTTTATATTTTCTTTTAGCAAAACGCATTCTAAAGTGGTACAAAGCAACCACTACCAGAACACACATCACTGAATCTCCTCTTCTATATTGCTCTTGAAAATGAAAAAATAAAAATGGTATACCTGGTTCCAACTACAAAAAATTGTCACCAATTCTTTTCTTATTTTATTCCCTAGCGGTATCAAAGTTATGCAGTAAACTTATTTTCTTAACCTCTTAAATACTTATTACTTTCTAAGCATCTACTCTATAAACCTAAAGCCTGGGTAGATTACTTGGTAGTGAAGTTTAGATTTCTTAAAACTATGTGGATTTTTGAAAAAAAACTTAGAAACTTGAAAAAGCTAAGTTTAAATCCAAAAATTTCCAGTTGCTAACTGTGTGAACTTGAACAAATTTCTCAGGGTGTTTTTTTTTTTTTTTCCTTTTTTGAGCCACAATAGGAGTTTAAAATATACAAAGAGACTGGCACTTAATACACAGTAACTATTAAAACTCAATCTTCAGGTTTGAACTTGTCCTACAAGATGCCTTTTTTCCTGATGACTTTGAAGTGATCTCTTAATTTGCTACTCTTGGGAATCTAGTTTAATTTGCTATACTCACCTACAGAGAAACTAATTGCTGAGAGCTGTCTTCCTTTTATATGTACATGTATTTCCTAAAGTTCACACTTTGCTGAAGACTATGTTATTATCGCTAAGGAAACATCCCTGGTGAGGATGGGCTGAACAAAAAAACCACCACTCAGTGTCACTGAAGGTACCATCTGAAGTCTCACGTAGTGCTTGGGTTTTGGGGCATTACTTCACTCTCTGTCCTAGGGAAAAAGTGCCATTTTTGGAGTATCTAGGTAAAATATTCTCTCCCGATTTTATGTCTTCACAAACTCATTTGTTCAAGCTAGAAAATGAGTAAATTGGCAAAAGTCCATTCATATGAAAGCTTCGGTTATTGTGATCAGTCTTTCAACTTTTACTACCTATTGAATTTTTTGGTGAAGATTTGTGAAAATATTCTACTTCAAACATTCTGATTCATCAGATCTAAGGTAGGATGAAGCATGTTTGTTTTTAAAACTCCATAGCTGATTCGAGTATGCGGCAAAGTTAAAAACTCTTTATTTTATATCCTCAACATAAACTTGAAGACATATCATATGCTGACTTTTAAAGTGCTTATATGAGAAATTAGAAAGTAAAGTGCACAGGTATTAATACTTCGATATTAACAGTCATGTTTGTTTCTCTGGCTCTCAATCACTCAAAATTTCTCTGTAATTAAATGTAAAAAGCGTTCAGATATGTCAGAAGAGCAGACATATAATGTTGCTTCTCTCTCATTTTGAGTTTCCCTTTTAGGATCAAATTTATAATTTATTTAATTCTTATCACATGCCAGTTATTGAACTAAACATTTTACCTAGATTATCTTTTGGATATCATTTTCCTCATTTGACATCTAAGGAAAGTAAAGCCAGGAGAGTTGAGGATTGTCTAGAGGATGCCCAAGTTAACATTCATTAACAAGGGGAAGATGAAGGGTATCAAATCAATTTGACAAGCTTATCCCAAATCTTGACTTTCCTGCTCTAAATGTCTCATCTTCCTCAGGAATCAAATAAAAATCATAATGTAACACATTTAGTTATGGGTTTTTAATTCTACCATCATTCTTTACACTAAAGTCCTAAAATTATCCTTCTTTGTTGAAAGTCTGATTTCTAGACCATAGCTTATAACAGACCTTTCAGAAAAAAATGCAAAAAAAACAAACAAACAAACAAAAAAACAACAACAAATACTACCTCTTGAGGACAGGATTAAATGGCTATGGCACATTTATTGGATGGCCAAACATATCAGACTGAGGAATAATAACGTCTTATATTAAGGTATAATATATAACTATTCATAAGGATTTTTATTAATGATTTCCTGAGGTTAAGAGTACACAGTAAGGATATTTTTGAATTCTGGAATGCACAATCTCTGGAACAATTATATTTCTGCATATATATATATATATATGATTATATGTTTCTCTGATGTGTGCATGTGTGTGTGATGTATGTATTTCAGAGACTGTACACTCTGGATATTTATAAACATACATTTTACCTAAACAAAACTATTTTAGGAAAGGCTTTTATTAACAACTCTTCTCTTGTGACTCTTACAATAATGTTGAGCTATGTAAGAAATTTGGAGACTCTCAAAGACATATAATTATTTCCAGCATTTTTTATACAGCAAAGTAAAGACAAACATTTGTGATTTTCCTATGATCATCTGAGGTATCACAAAGACAGTATTAGGTGTAAGGGACTCCCTGAAAATTGTATTTTTCTAAATTTAGGACCTAATCTTGGGAAGAGTTATCAAGGTGAAAAGTTGTGTATTAACTATTGGTTGATTTAGAGATACAATTTTTTAGGTAAGCATAGAGAACAGTAGCAATTTTTCAGTAGCCTAGCTCCTTCAGAAGTGAGGACATAATTCAGGTAATAACAAATTCAGCTCAAAGTATAGGGAGTTATTCTGGTGAGCTACTCATGTGAGAGGATTATGTGGAAGGTAAAGAAGAACTTCTTGTTATATCTTGTTAAGACCAGACTGAATAATCTAAAGTAATTTATTATTTAATAGAAAAAAATCTAGTTTTGCACTGTTAATATTTGGCAATAAAAAAATTCACAAACTCCTTTCATGTTTTCGATATTAACTGACCAACCACAAAAACTGACCTAGTCTTGGTAAAATTTTAACATTTCCATGGCTTTTTTTTCTTATCAGATTCATTATTTGTGGAGATTATAATCTAAGATAATTAAATTAACTTTCCCAAAACCTTCGACTTTCTATTTTCACTTAGGTTTTATCATTCACTATTCTATTTCACATCTGAAAATATCAGACACTATAGGATAAAAAAAAACACAAACCTCTCTTTTCCCCTTAATAAACAAAAACATATTCTCTTTCTTTGCATATATAATTTTCCTTGTCTGGGAATACTGAAATTAGTATATTTTCAATCACCCATATTAACATGACTTTTGGTATTTAAATTCTACATTGTAGAATGAAATGACATTTATTAATAGGTCTAGCACACAAGTAAAGCTAATGAGTATAAATAATACCAAACAGCTACACATATTCTTTTTTACAACTTCTTAAAAAGATAAGAATTAGGACATTTGCAAACATGGCCCAGAGTTACAGGCATTCTCTTATATAACATATAAAAATAAGAATAAAGGAATATATATTTAACATTAAAATTATGCCGGTAATCATAGTTCAGTATTATACCTTAGTTAAAATAACCCAAGTATCTAATAATCTAAGCAACCCAAGTATTCCATTAACTTGATTTAATATTAGTTCAAAACTGTATTCTAGTAATATTAAAATATTTTATTAGAATTATAATCCAATTTGATTGAACACATATTTTCACATTTTTTGTACTTCTATATGGAAGTAATGTTAGCATAATTTTTTAGTAAAACAAAATAAAAAATTTATGAAATTCCTATTCACTAGTCTTTTAATGAGAAAGACAGATTTTATTTTAAAATGATATAAAATGTGCAATTATCTTATGCTGTTTTCTTTTAAATCAAGGAAAAGGAATATATATACATATATATATGTGTATATATCTGCTTTAAAACCCAAATTATCAAACTAGTTTGACTTGTCAAAGAATTCACTTTGATTATGTGACCTTGGTTTGTTTTAGAAAAATACTTATCAACCAACATTTTTCATAATAAAAGTTTTTTTTTTTTTTCCTTTAAAAAAAAGGCCAGGACATTAAATTATTAGATGTTCAATTCTGTTTTCTGGGTTCAGCTTACAAAACAACATTATGTATTTATACTTCTAGTACCTTCTAGCAACTTTTGATCATGACTTTAAAGGGGGAAGGGGACTTATTTTGACTAAAAGATACCACTCCTGTACTTAGCCCTTATAAAGCTAATAAGGTAAAAGTTGTAATTGTGGTGATTTTTAAGACTTTTGAAAATAGTTGTAATATAAACTATTTAGCATATGTCTTAGCCTCATGCAACAGAAAATCCCCAAATAATGATGGCTTAGGTAAAAATAGCAGTTTGCTTGCTATGAAGAGTCTGGGTACATGAAGCCAGTAGCTGCAGGTCTCTAAAATCTCAACTCATGGTTCTCCCAGCTCACCATTCTTCCATTGCTGAAGTCTAACCCTTTTCCATATGGTTTGAGATGGCTGCTTAAATGTGAGTCATGAGCTGAGTTCCAAGAAAGAGAATGAAGAAAAGAAGAAAAAACGGCAAGCTCCCACTCCCCCAAAGACGCTTTCTGGAAGTTTTACACAACACTATACTTACATCAAAGTAGTTGAAACTTAGTCCCAACATCACAAATAACTTAAATAGAAAATGGAAGTTTTTATAGTTTTGTAGATTTACAACTAAAAATCAGAATTTTTACTACTAAAGAAAAAGGAAAAATGGACATTTGGTGCAACTAGTAGCCTCTACCACAGGAAATCGGTAGATCTAAGTTTAACACAAGTGTAAATCAATTACTTATTCATCATAAAGTACAAATATTATTGATAAGTCCAAGTTATCTTAACTATTTTAATAACATAAAATGGCAAATATTGATAGATTCTAAATGTCAGTACTTCAATATGTTTCTCTTAGATATCACTATGCATAGTTCTAATCTTTCCAGGCTAAAAAGATGACTGCTCATTAAGGAAACCCTTTGGTAGCAGGCTAAGTGTTTTTGATTACCTCCCTAGACCATGTTTGCTGGTGCCTTCTTCTTGATGGAGTTCTTAATGACCAGCAAGGTCCTGACCAAACTGCTGCCTGGATGGTTCTCTATGACACTGGTGGGACTCATTGATCCCCATTTATTGTGACTATGTCAATGTGGCTTCACAGTCTATATTGCCTATATTCAAATTACTATCTCATTTGTCTACTTGTGGAAGACTAGAGCCAGCAAACTGCAACCACAATGCTACATCATCAACTAGATTTTACAATTGATATGACTGATAAGATATTTAATTGTTTTTCCATATCACCATTAGAGATCTCCACCTTTCATGGTTTTGGCTTTTTTCCTAACCTCTGATGTCATTCTACTTACCAGAGAGCTTTAAAGGTTTTCTTCAAGCTCTTGGTTTCCAGGGAATGCCTCCAGAATTTTTTTTTTTTTTCCAAATTTTTGGACAAATGGGCAGTGGTGTTTCAGAACTCAGTGTGAATTGCACACACTCATATGGATGGTCCTTGTTGAAGACTGGACTTCTGAAAAATAAATGTCTAAAAGCTCATGGTCTGTAAAAAGGTTAAAAGTGACTCCATCTGTTCTGTTTACTTCAGGCTGAACTTCTCCAGCTTGTTTCTTCTCATGAATACATCACAGTTGAAGTCTAACAACTGGCTAATGTCTAGCTTCATGAAAAATAGAAACAAGTTGCCTGTTGTTTTTATTTTTCAAGGGGCAGACACAAAGTTTCTTCTGGAATGAGACAAATATGTAGTATAGCAAGTGTTATGCGATTTTACTTTTTTTCTTATTTTTTCCCTAAACATTCCATATGATTGAGTCCATTTCTTTCTCAATATTCAACTTTGGCCTTTGATGTGTGGCTTACAAAAGGAAAATAGGTTCAATTGCTTGGCTGAGCAGCTAGGCTTCCACATGACTTATTTTGGAAAACGTTTCTAGGAACCCATTTTCAGTTAATGGTGTCCTTTGATTTTCTGTGTTAAAGTAGAAAATGAAACATTCTGACATATGGAAACTTGGAAGAATTTTTTTATTCCTCCAAACTTTTGACATACCATGAGCACTAATGGCAGGAATTACTTCTGATTGATTCCAAAAATGGATATTCTGAACAATTCATGAGAGAGAAAAAACAAATGAACAAACAACAACAAACTGTTCTCCTATTTTGGAATCTCAGAAACCCTGCCGAATTTCAGCCTCATACGATTACTGTTATAATTAGGAGTATCTTAACAGAGAGGGGGTCTCACTCCCCTTGTGGCCTTGATTTTAATATCTAAGATGTTTGGCCTGAGAAATTATTATTTATACACATTATCTTTGCTTTCATCAGATACAATTTGACTGGCTACATTCAACTGTACAGTGCTTGATGGAATGTTTTAAAAGGCTTTATGAACATGTTCATTATGAATGCAGTTAACATTATCAAATAAGGCTTCTTGGAGCTTAGAAACTGTTGAAATAGAGTTATACTTTTTTCTTTGTTTTTATTTTTTTTCCAATTCCTTCCTTTGTCATGTGATTTCTGGTTATGAGTCTATTATACTTTTTATTGATTTTAAATTCATCTCAAGATTAGAAGAAACCCTCTCCTCCTCCTCTGAGAAGCAGGATTGATTTTATTTCACATTTCTTATCTCAATTCATTAATGTGACTTGTATCTGATTTATAGCTCCCATTCACTCTTCTGCTCTGAGTCTTCCTGACTGCTGCTACTTGTGAATTTTCCATTTGAGGTACTCCAGCTTTCCTTGGAAGATTCTTACAATTCATGTGAACAGTATTAAAAAAAATATTTGTAGAGACTGCAGCTGTAGCCTCTACCCAGGCAAGTGAAAACACTCTAACTGGGGAATTCCATTACCAATGTATTAAAGGTTGAAAAGCACAATTAGGTGTTTGAGTGAGTCCCTTGAGAGTGTGAGGAAAAAAAAAATTAATCTCCTTGCTTTTTGCTCAAAAAAAGAATACTTCCGTACTTCTACACACAGGTACAATCAAGCAGCCAAATTGCAAAAATGCCACTTATTATGCTCTGTTCACATGATGGAGGTGTGCATTTTTTTTCTCTTTAAAAAGCATTATCATTGCCTTTCTGTTCAATTCAGAGGGCTAGCATCCCTTGTTAAGTTCCATTGCAACAAAAAAAAAAATTACAATTTTGGATTATATAAGCTATTTTTCCTCCTTAAAGGAGCAAGGAAACATTTCTAAAGATATAAAAAATAGGTTTTGGACAGCAGGCAAAATCATTTATTAATATAACCTAGCATGGCATATAAGAAATAGCATAGATTTTAAAGATGTGTCACACTCCAGTCTGGATACTAGCTCTGCTAGTAGCTCTATTACTTACTAGCTACATCACTGAACTTGTTTGAATGTCATTTCCCTTATATCTGTCAAAACAGATTCATACTATCTATTTGATAGAGTGAATGTTAAGGTTAAATTGAAAAATGTTTCTAAAGCACTTGGCATAAAACAAAAACTATTAATAAAATAATAAATCATGTATGCCCTTCCCCACATTTTTAGAATTGGAAGGTCAGAAGAAAAAGTGAGTGAAAATAAAGAAAAAAATGAAGAGAACCAAAGTGTAGCATTCGTTTCCTGTGGTTTCTCTGTTTGTTGTATTTCATTTGTTTGTATCATCTTCCCTGCAGTCCTATCATTTTCTTCTGGTAAAGTCATCACAGTTTTATTGTGGAACTTATTCCTCTTCCACTACAGTATGACCTTAGTGAAACTCTCAATTTAATGAAGAAACAGAGTCACAAAGGTATGAAAAGTCTTAGGAGATGACATGACCTGACAGAAGTTTCCTACAATGAAAATCCATCAATTCCTGCAAATGGAAAGTCTCAACTAAAATTTAAAATTCAGTCCTCTCTCTTCAGGAAAACTGCAATTTTGCTCAAAATCCCACACCAGTGTAACTACTTCTCTGTCCATAACATGATCACTTGGTATTCCACCCTTCCCACGTCCCACTTCCAGATTCACCTGACTCCAGGCAGATCCTGTGGATAAAACCCCCTAGTGTGACTGTATTTCAGAATCAAGAATCAATTTTAATTATAATTTCTATGTTACTTTATTTCCCTTAAGATACTGTTTCACATGTAGAAATCTAGGAGATCGATGAAAGAAACAGAATCACTTGTGATAATCATATTCTTCTCATGCTATTTGATTGTTGATTCCTTTTGTTAATCTGCTGCCTTTCCTCCTTGAATCTATGCCATTCATGCTTCTGATAGCTAGTAAATGTATACTTCCTTATTATTGTTTTGATTCAGGCACCTGCCTAGCAATTTATCTATTACTCTTTGTGCTGTCCCCTTGTTAGCCAATAAGCACGTTTTTTTTTTCTCTGGTCTACTTCCTGCATTTTTGATTCTGGGCCACAGATGTTTAGAGAATTAGGCGATTCCACAGGAAGTTGTTCTATCACAAACTCATGCTTTTCCCCTTAAGTCCAGATCTTCTGCTTTCAGGTAATCATTGTATTCATTTCTTTTAAATGGCAACATAAACTCACGGGTTTGTTTCTGCTTTATCAAGAAATGCAGAACCATAAGGCATGTGCATGACAGGCATATTAGAAAATAATACAATTTTGCACAAGAAGCACAGATTTTTGGTCTGCTGCACACTTGCTGTGTCATTTCTGGCAAGTTATTTAATCTCTCTGAGCTTTAATTTTCTCATCTGTGAGTCATGGGTAACAGTAAAGCTTTCTTGATATAAATTTATAACACACAGTGGATGTTTAACACATTTCTGTCCACCGTGACCTCACTTACCTTACCACCTTATACCCTTCCCCTCCACCACACATACTTGTTTCTAATCTCTGTGCATAAGGGGAAATATAGGAGCATAGACAAATCTGAATTCAGTTGACTGTAAGTTAGGGAAGAGGATTTAAAGGGCTAAATCTTCTTGCAAGTGTTTAAGTTAATCCTTCCATTTTTAAAAATCCCAATTTTGCCCACATTTCCTGGTGTAGTAACTGGTGCCTTTTGTTCCTGAGACCTTTCTAAGAAATTGAGGTAGAAGTAACATTGCTTCTTATTGACTCCATCCCTGTAGTTACTTTGGCAACAGTTCTTTCAGATCTGCATTTGAACACTTGTAGTCATCTCCCAGTCTTCCTTAATTTTGTTGACATCTCTCAGCCCCTACTATCTCTCTCCAAGTCCTTTTGTTCCTATTACATTAGATATTTTTATTCCTTTGGATAAGGATTCTGGGTAGAGTAGTTGTTCTATGGTGAGCAGGTATACGCAAACCTGCCTCCAAAGGCCAAGGGGGCTGAAAGGCTGAAGAAAGAGGCTGACAAATCCAGTTTCTCAGAAAGAAATATTTAATAGGGACTTATAAAAAGAAGTGATGTCCTGGGTGGCTATGAGATAGTGGATCCCCACACCCATCTCCAGAAAGTATCTTTTATTTTGCAGGCTTTTAGGGTAAATACATATGCAACTGGTCACATCTCAGGCTTTCTTGCTGAAACTTGTGACCGCTGGGGAGGTTAATTAAGCAACTTTATGAAGGGCTATGTGTGCTACAGGCATTGTTTAAAGGCCTTGCTGCAGAACATTTTGATACTCAGAAGTCAAACAGCAGTTATCACAGTAGTTTCCCTTCAAGATTGTGTCACTCTTGCCATGCAGCAGTTTGTTTTACCTACAGTAGTAATAAGTTTACATCAATACTTTGTTATATGGAACTCCAAGGAGATAGTTCCTTAATAATTCTGTATCTAAAACAATGATAAAATTCTAATTGATGGAACTTTGTATATATGCAATATAAACTGACTTGCTTTGGACATTGAAATCTTAAGAACTCTGTG
>JAQIFY010006175.1:0-10506 GCA_028533085.1 Varecia variegata
TAGGGTAAACAGAACCTGGGTTTTTCTTCTGTGCTATTTTTTCCCATCAAATTGTGCTTTTAAAATTATACTTGGCAACAATAAGCAAAAATTGAAACACTATAGTTTTCCAGCCTCTTTAAACATGATTGTGATATGTGATTGTCCTCAATGAGACGATTCATCTTAGTTTCTTTAAAACAACAGCAATGACAATAACAACAAAACCCTGTAGTTTGGTTACAAAAAAATTATTGAAGAGAAGTCCTACAAATTGTGGAGAGCGTCACCTTCCTGCTGCAGTGTGGCCTTAATTTCTGTTACGTTACTGGCTAACCATGGCAGGGACATTTATTTACATTATTCAGAGAGATGTTAATCATGCAATGAAAACACTAAAAATTCTGGTCTTTAAAGTTTTAAAATTAGGAATAATGTTGCAAATTTTTGTTACTTATTTTTAAATACATACTTTCTATTATTAGACCAGTATTTCTTAGAGTGGGTAAACAGACATTAGAATCACTGATGTTAAAAATGCCTGTTCCTGAATTCTGTCTTTCAAATCACAAACCTGGAGGTCAAAAGGAGCCCAGGCATTTACATTTTTGGTAAGACCTACACTTCCATCCCTTACGGTGATACTAATGCACACTTCAGTTTGGGAATACTGATCTAGACACAACTCACAAGTCAAGTTTCAATAGCGCTAGGAAAATAAGTCATGCCAGATCAATTTTATTTCCTTTTAAATCAAAAGGATAAGCTTTGTAAATGGTAGTAACATGGTTTCAATTTTTATAATTTTATTAAAATGTGTCCTGGAAATATAATAAATGGATTTTTATGGTCTGAATATTTGTGTCTTCCCCAAATATACACATTGAACTCCTAACCCTCACGGTGATGATATTGGGAGGTGACTAGGTCATGGAAGTGGAGCCCTCATGAATGAGATTAGTCCTGGTACAAGGAAGGCTCCAGAGAGCTCTTTTGCCCCTTCCAGCCTGTGAGGACGGAGTAAGAAGGTGTCACCTATGAAGCAGGAAGGGGCCCTCACCAGACATTGGATCTGCTGGCACCTGGATTTGGGGCTTCCCAGGCTGCAGAACTGTGAGAACTAAATTCCTACTGTCCACAAGCCACCCAGTTTATGGTATTTGGTTATAGCAGCCCAAATGGACTAAGATATGGACCCTACCTGTGGAGTCTAGATGATCATTCTCACCATCTAGGAGAGTTTTATTTTTGTATTTCCACTGGAATTCCCAGTGCATAGAGTCGAGTATCGACACCCAGTATACAGTGCAGGGTCAGGACACACAGTTCCCTGCAGGCTGTGGTACGGACTTAGGTTTTTCCTGTGTGTAATGAGAAGCCATCAGAGTCCTTTAAAAAGAAGAGCAGAGCACAATCCTACGCTTCAGAAAGAGCATTCTGGATTGTATGGAGAGCAGACTGAGCTTGGTGGGACTGGAGGCAGGACAGCAAATGCAGTAGATGAGGGGGGACGTGGTGCTTTGCTAATGTGGACGCGTTCAGCTGGTGACAAGTAGGAGGATTCTGTATATATTTTGAAGATCAAGCTGGCAGAATTAGATTTAGGATGTAAGAATGGAAAAGAGATGGAACATTATAAAGTTTTTGACATTTGGAACCAAACAGCATTTACTGAGATGAGACGCCGTGCGGGTTAGGGTGCTGGGGGAGCTCTTTTGCTGGGGTGGAAAGTGGGAGACTCGAGGGTTCTACGGTGGACACGTTAAGTTTGGGGTCTTCATCACCTAGATCGGGCCTGTGACCTCTTGCCCACGAGCCAGACCTGGCTCGCTGGTTGTGTTTGCAGGGCCCACAGGCTAAGAATGGTCTTCACACTTCTAAATGGTTGAAAAATAAATAGGATTTTGTGACATGTGTAATTTACATGAAATTAAAATTTCTGCATCCATAAACAGTCACACTCATTTATTTATGTTTTATCGGTGGCTGCTTTTGTGCTACAAGA
The DNA here is from genome assembly GCA_028533085.1 of Varecia variegata. Classification (NCBI taxonomy): domain Eukaryota; kingdom Metazoa; phylum Chordata; class Mammalia; order Primates; family Lemuridae; genus Varecia; species Varecia variegata. The sequence goes on from JAQIFY010006175.1 coordinate 1,985, forward strand.
GCAGAGTTGAGGAGTTGCTGCAGTGAACACATGGTTCATAAGACTGAAGGTATTTATTGTCTGAACTTTTACATAAAACTTTCCTGAGCCTGACCCTGAGGCCCCACTGCAGTGTGCGAGCTCGAGCTGAGGAAACTAGGCAGCAGCTCCTGCATCTTCCCCGATCAAGAAATAGCCCACTTTTTCCTCATTTTTTAAAAGACCTTAGACATAAGAAGATTTACCATATATGTGAGGTTTACTGTGAAATCAGTGCCTTAAACAAAAGTGGATTCCTCGGGGTGAGAATAAGCTTCTGCCAGGCCAGGGAAGGAGATGCTCTTTCATAAAGAGATCTTTTGAATTCCCCAAAGTGCATGATGTAGGGTCTGGCTTATTTTACCCAAAGAAGAACCGTCCTAGTCAGGAAAGACCACTGTTTCCATAGTGTGTGATGCGTCTGCTGTGTGTCCCTCCCTGAGGTCCTGTCGGATCATCAGAAGCGGATTATAGGAGGGCTTTTCTACCATCTTGGGACCTGCTACGCACAAAGGAGAAATTTGATACTTTTCCTTTATTGAAGTGTCAATTCATCTCCTTGTAACTTCTAACTAGAATGAAGGAATGAGCTTATTTTCTTTTACAAAACAATTATTGGTTTAATAATAATACTAAGGAACCTTCCATTGCTCAAAACTAATAAGGTTAATAATTTGGAAGACTGAATAATGATGTGCATGAGCAGGAAGATTAGTATTCAAGGACGCAGACATGTGCGGCGATGTCTAATTTCTTCTGAATTTATTTTAATATTATTTTTAGCTATTCACTAGTTTCACATATACAGAATTGCTTCATTATACATACACACATGAAAAACTTTAAAATATATTCAATATGTGAGAAGACATCTTCTTTAAAACCTTTATATCTAGTGGAGATTTTTTTTCCTTTCTATAAAAAGAGACATATGGGAGGAGAAATATCAAGCCCCCGCAGGAAGTTAATGCCCACTGAGCTGCTCTGACAGTGGCAAGACTCCCCAAAAGCCTCCTAAGTGTGTGAGATCCAGTCTTCATAAAAATGAGTCAGGGCTTGCTCTGTGACAGGTGAAATCTTCCACTTCTTAAGTTATTTTTAACTTGAGAACATAATTTCTGTGAAATTTATGCCATTGAACCTGCTTCCTACTACTTAAGCATGTAAGGTTTTTTTAAGTAATGGAGTATGCTGCTTGCCTTTTGAATATTTGATGACACGCAGTAAGGGAGGAAAAGTACACAAACATGCATCACCAGATATTTTTATTCTACCTTCACCTTGGTAGTATTACATAAGATTGGATAATATCAAATACCTAAATGGTAATAAACTGTGAAATACAAGGAAGACTTGTGTCTCAGTGATTTACAGCAGAGGCGAACTTTGTGACTGTAATTTACGTATAATACTGTGTGGTTTACACGGTTACTGTATCATCCTCACTGGAAGCATCATTACTCTGCTATTCATTAAGCCACCATATGGGCATGAAACTTTGCCAGTTTTTGTACAAATTACTATTTTCATCTTTCCTTATTTTAATAATGTGTTAGTTTTTCATTTTGATACAAGCAAAATATTATTAACATTTAATAGTTGATAATCCCACCAGTATCATCTGATAATTAGGTCAATTTATGTCAGCAAAGTCAGGAGTTCCACTAACTAAATAGAATGCCACATAAAAATTCAATAAATTTTAGAGCCTGTCTACACAGGTGCTTGGATTGTTAATTTTACAGGTCACTTGCTAGAGCATGAACAGCATGCAACTGGAATGTTTCTCACAGATAGATTATTATGAGGGTAGGAAAAAACCCCATCGCATCAACTTTAATAAAAGCCTTCATTTTCTGTATTTTTGTAGCATTTCAGAAACTTTTGATCCATTATTTATATAAGCTGTAATGAAATTTTCAAAATGCCTCAAGGATTCCAGTTTAGAATTCATTTTCAAATTGTTCTGGCTTTATCTATTTCTTAACTTGTGAAGAGAATTTTAGAAGTCAGGGTGGAACATGGTACGATCTTTTCTAATAAAATTGTTCACATACTTGCAGCAGGGCTCCCTGCTGGGCCAGTGCCCAGCTCCCCTTCATCTAGGTTTGGTTAGTGCCTCTCCGTGCCAGTGTCTGTCTGCATCTGCTGAGTGATACGGCTGTCCAGGAGCTTCCTCAGGAAAACCAGGTGTTCTGTCTACAGCTGCAGGGGACAGAGGAGTCCACTGTGGCCAAGGAAGCAGAAAACCCAGTGTTCAGGGGCTGACCATTGCAAAGGGAAGAAGGAATTCAATGCAATAAGCTGGATCTAGCAGTAAGACAATCATCTGATGAAAATGGTGTTTCTGGGTTTGGAGTAATGGCTGCTACTCTTAACCCATTCAGTACAGTTCTCTAGGAAATATGGATTAGTTTGGGGAGTGTGTGGTGTGGAGGTGTGGTTCAGGAAAATTTGGAATAATTTTAGGACACAAATGCTAAACTCTATGAGAGTTTAGGGCCCAAGCAACTCTACTATGGCATCTCTCCTTAATTGCATAACATGGAGAAAGAATGCTCTTTCCTCTGCTGACCTCCTTGTCACTCTGCGTTTTGCAAGCCTTAGTGGTTGGGCAGTTGTCAGAACTGGGCCTTGGGGAGAACAGTGTTCTGAGTGGCCACTGGAGCAAAGAAACCAGGGACTTGGTGAGGACAAGTAAGACACCATATAAAATCACCAGGAATGTCTGGAGACGAAAACTCTGGATCCTGCTTCAGCAAGTGGGAGGCAGAGTGTTAATAGTTCAGGTACTCGGTTTGCTTCAGTCTTATTTTATACCTGAATACTAGGGAACTCATGCAGCTTTATTTAGTGGCAAACTCAAGACTGCAAGAATCTATGGTCAATTCACTAAATCTCAGCTACAGATATTTGGCACATATTTTGTTGTTGTTTGTAAAGATAAAGTAGTATCTTTTCAAACTGATCCATCTATAAAGTTGTTTACTCTTTAAAATTTAGTAGGAAAACTTCTAACAGTTGGAATTTTAGAAAATTCCCTTTTTATTGGTAACTAAGTTCAAAATGCAACTTTGTAATGGAAATATGGAGGGACTCGAAAGATTACTCCTACTAGTTCATTTCACATATTCTCTAAGAATCATTCATAATGTCTCAGTTTTAAAAAGATGAAACACATATCAGAAGAATTACTACATATTTGAAAATGCAAATGAAAGACAGGGAAGGGTTGTGTCAGAGTATTTAAATGGTTTACAGAAAATCTACAAAGCTTAACAATATACAAGTCGGTGTCCTAAGATAATTTCATCTGTGAAGGTTATTTATTGACTTGCTTATGTTCAACAATTTTCTAGTCTTGATTATAAATATCAGACATTTTTCCTGAACCTCCTGAGTTATTCCAAAACTTCTTTGCTAATTAATGTCAAATTCTGCTTTAATAAGAAAAGAGCTGGTTAGACATGTATTTCTTTTATCTAAAAAATGAAAGATAAAAATTACAAAGCCCAGTTCCTGACTTCTATTTTATCATTTTATATAACAAGCTTTGGTCATTTAATCACTTTTAATTTCTCTCTCTCTCTCTAATCTATATAAACAAATATTTTTTGTTAGGACAAATTTTTTTCTGAAAATTATTGAAAAATATCTAACATAATGAACATTACAGATAAAACAAAAAGTTGCATCCAACAAAAATGAAAAGAACAACTTTGGAAGACATGATTGCTTTATCTGTAGGTATTTATAAGATTATGTTATATACATTGAACAATATCTCAAACAAGATTCAAGGAATGTGTATAAAATTGTAAGAATAATGTCAGAGCAAGAAAAGATAGAAAAACAACCAACTTTTTGCAAAAAATAATGTAAAATACACCTACTTTAAATATAAATAAATCAAAGAAAAAGCAAAGCGACAATGTTCCCTCTTTATCAAGGAGGAAAGGAAAATCAAATAGATGGTAACATACTGGATACATTAAAACAAATTCTACTTGTAAAATATCTTTCAGCAATGAGAGCATCAGAGACATTTAGTTACTCAGAAAACAAGTGGGAAAATCGTTACGTGGACAAACTAGGTGAAAAGCTGAGGTTTCTGATGGGATTTCATAATTCTCTTCCAGCCTCACAAATTGAGTCTTGGAAGAACACTTAGCATCAGTGCTGTGATTTAGTCAATGATGCTCCACTGGGTTACCCAGATGTCAGTTACTCTCAGTGAAGTAACAAGTTTCAGTTTCATCCTCACGTGATCCATGGTAGATATATTTAGAGAATCATAAATACATACTCCTGACTTAGCAACCTCAGTAAGCTAATAACAGCAGAATAATGAAAGCTGATGACACAAATTGACCAACCTCTCTGTCATTTGCATTTTACCCTGAGCACACACATTTGTTTTAATTACCCTGTGTTTCACTTTCTATGTAAGAGCACTTGATAGCGCCAGTAAATTGTCTGCCCTTATTAAGTGTCATCGCTGAACCCAAATAAATTGCTGTGGTTTATTCTATTAAAGAGATGGCTTTTCTAGCCCTTAGATAATGCTGGATAGTAACCTAAGAGCCACCATTTACTTAACATATGCCTGGTGTACCTGGTAGAAACCCTGCAATTATTACTTTACTTAACCTTTGGGAAACCCGGGGTCGGAAGAATTATGGGACTTGCCCAACTCACGGCTTGTGAGTGTGGAGCCAGGTTTGCAGCAAAGCAGCGTGCTCCAAAGTCTGTGCTGCTAATCTCTCTGCCCCGGGCCTCTCCTGTCTGTAGCCACAACCACACGGTGACTTGTGGGCACTTGGTAAGCACATCAACACTGTCATGTATTTGAATATGTCATGTTTATTTATTAAATGACATAAAACAATAATATCCCATCACAGGGGAGATACATATTCCACACATAGCCTACAGCATTCTGATAACAGACATACTCTCTTTAATTTTGCTATTTCAGTCTTTCTCTTTTTTGAGTCATTGTTAGAGAAGGCATCACGTTTACTCTCCTCCCCTGGTCTGTAGCTGGTTTTGAGAACACCTCGCGGCTCAGCAAACACCGTCTTGCTGACGCCTCGGCGGCTGGGCCTTCCATCTTCAGAGAGGCTGTGCCGCCCGTGCAACGCCATCCAGGCGCCCCGAACATGATACCTGCAACTCCGGACACCCCTGCTTTGTCCGCGTCCTGGGTCCTGGAGACATTTCCGGTGACCCTGCCTTGCATTTCACTGTGTTCCTTCCCTCTCAGCGCTGGGCCACTTGTTCCCGTTTACGGCTCTCACAGTCACTGTCGGATCTGACACTGGAGAGCAAGCCACTGGCCCTCGGTACTGACAGTAACGATTCCCCAGGTAATTAAACAGCAAGTGAGAAAATCTTTAAGCAGGTAAATCTTCAAACTAGGTAAAAAATATAGGATTTCTGATGGTATCTCATCATTCTCTCCTAGGCCGTAAAATTGATTCTTGGAAGCTCACCTAGTATCCGGGCTGCAAGTCAGTCAGCGCAGGGGCAGCGATCGGGGTGGCCCTTCAGGGCACATTTGGTTCTAGCTATTTGTCAAAAGGGTCCCTTCCCACTGGTGCTGCCATTTTACCTTCCCCTGCCTTGGCTGCACCCCAGGCCCCTCCAGAGACTCAGCACGACCATTTTCCAGTGACTGCTCCCTGATTCCTTGCTATGCCCTGGCCTGGGATGCTCTTGGTATTTTATGCCTTCCCGTGATGCCACCTCTGGGCACACACCCTCTCTCAGGCTGTGGCTCTCAGTTCACTTTCTCGCCCCCTCCTTCCAAGGTGTATCTTTTCCCGTTCCCTCGCCCTCCTGTGCTCCTTCCTGCTTTCTTCTTCCTTGACTTCCGTCTCTCAGCCGCACCTCCACTCCATGTCTTCACTTGTGACCCTCCTCCTTACGCGTATGACTAACATATATAGATGTTTGGAAACAACATAAAACAGAAACCACCTCTTGTGTTCCTCAAGTCGTCGTATCCTGCCATGAGACAGCCATAGTCTGCGTGCAGTTACACATCGCTGGTGGCGTTGAATGCCGAGCCATAGCCACGACCATTCTGCCGTGCTACTTCACTGAATATTAACTTGGAAAATATTACTAGGTGCTCCAGATAGTCGCTGCATTGGGTGCTGGACAAACGCTGGAGTGGAGTGGTCAGAAGCATGGTTGTTGGAATAAAATTAGCAAGCTTCGAGATCTCCGTCATTGATTTAAGCTCTGTGATCTTCAACAATCTACTTCACCTCCCTGAGGCTCATCTAGAACAGGCAACAGTGTCTCAGTCTCTTCTCCAAACATTTTCCTCACTCTCACTGAAACCTAGCTTGCGCTGGAGCACACCCTGGCTCCCTGCGGCCCTCTAAGCTATTTCTTGAGCACAACCCACACCCCACACACCTTCAGGTGGGAAGCAGCTCCCGTGATCCTCACTCCCTTTCTGAGCTCATTCTCCCACCTCTCTCCTCCAGAGCCTCCGGTTTGAATTTCGTGCCAGAAGATTAGAGACCATCACCCTGTGGACTGAAGTGCTCCAGGTGACTTTCCTTCATTCCCTAAAGTCGCTGCTCCTGGCTTGCTGTTTCTCTCTTGCGTCCATAAGACGTGTGACTTCAATAACCACGCAGATGATCCTTCCACTGGCCTGGCTTTTGTGTCTTGAAAATTTTTGTTTCCTATCTGGCCTCATCTCCTCACTTCTGTAGTTATTCTGTGGTCTGCGCCGCCCAATATAGTAGCCAATGATTACATGGGACTCTTCACATTTTAAAAATTAGGAATTCATTCCCTCAATTGCCCTAGCACCTTTCAAGTGTGTGTACATATATAAAAGTAGTGTACATACCTGGCTATTCTGAGATATGTAGGAGTCTTCTATTGAATCATGAGATAGCCATCTAAAATTTTAAATAAAATTTTGGTTTTTGTCCTTAAAATGGATGCTAAGGGAAAAGGGATGCAAATTGAGTCAGTTTATCTTTTACAAAAGTTCATCAGAAAGGCAATCTCTGGTCATTGGCTCAGCAAAATTTCAGTTTAGACACGGGAGGATGAAAGACTTCAGGGATGTGAGTATTTTTAAACATGTTCACAATTCTGGAACTTCTTTTATCTTTCCTTGTAGTAGAAAATTGATCATTTGGGAGAGGCATTAAATGAAATAAAATTCTCTCTTTTATTGCTAGGAGAGATCTACTTCTTTAATTTCCTCAGATGTTAGACTCTCTCTCAAGTCTTATCTTATACGCTAAAGCATATTTTTTGAATTATCCAAAAGGGTCCTGTTCTTTTTCTCATTTTAGTTATTAGCCTGGAAATTGCCACCATTCTGGGATCTCCATGACATTTCTGTATTATAGCTAAACCCAAGAGCCAATTTACTCATTAGTGGCGCGTGAGTGAAGAGAGAAGGGACATAAAGCGAGATGGCTTTACATTAGGCTTGGGGCTGTGCCCAGAATTATCGCTTCCGCGCGAGAACTATATTCCAGGTCTTGCCGCTGCTCTCGCTGCTGAAAATTAGGTAAAATCACCACTTTTCCTTGAATTACCTAGATAAATTTTCTTTTTAAAAAAGTACATTGGGTACATTAATTATCTTATAACTGTTCAATATTCATTTTGCTAGATGAGTGGAGAAGAAATTTTTTCTGCTTACAGCAGTTTCTCCATGTGCAATTCATGTACCCCTGAGAGTATGTGAAACCTGCAAATATCACTGAGACTTCCCATCCACTCCGATTACCGTTGATTAAGGCGCGTGTGCTCTCACAGGCTGACACGCCCGGAAAGTGCAGCAAGACAGTGACTCTGTATCACAGGGCGGGGGGGGGCGGATACGCAAAGGACCTGGGGTGGCTGTGGTTGTGCTGCACAACATGTGTCCTAAAACCACGTGTTCCCACCTCACAGCAGCACTCAGTGCCCCGTGGTGCAAAACATCACGGCCCAGTTCTATCAATCGTGGCGTGTTTTGCAGTCATTGGTCAGCTGGAAAGATACGGTGTGTTCCCACTGCCCATTTCGTATGCCTCTATTTTTATCAGCTCAGATCTGACTTAAGAAACGATGACCCAGCACCCATCCCAGGGAGGTGGTGGGAATCAGTGACGGATGCGGTCAATGCATGGGAAGGTGGACTCTGAAACACTTGTCATTCCAAAAGACACCACTGAAGAGACAGTTTGCTCCTTGAGAATAAGCTGATAAATAGTCCAAGGACAAAAAAAAAAAAAAAAAATACAACTACGTACATACAACTACAAAGGGTGATGAAAACCTAAATAAATATAAGTAGGTGGAAACCTTAGAACCCCTCTGACTTCACACCTCCCTTATGCCAGCTTCGCATAATAGTGATCCTGTGAGCATGTGCATATGTGTGCATGTATGTTATGTGTGCATGTGCAGGCGAGCAATGTGCATGCACATGTGAACGTGAATGTATGTTTGTGTGTGTGCAGGTTAGCAATGTG
>JAQIFY010006176.1:0-10506 GCA_028533085.1 Varecia variegata
TAGTTTACATGCAATTCTGTGGTCTTTCTGCTATGAAAAGTGTTTATTTTGCCTTTTTCAATGTGTTTGCTTGACTTAGCAACCTTAAATAAGGAAAGGAAAAAAATAACGCTCTGAACTCTGATCTTTTGCTGCTTTTGTAAATTCTGATTGTGAAGTTGGGAGTGAAGATGTTCAAAAGCCCATGGTGAATTTATACACCTTCAGAACATTGTGCCTGTTTTCATATGATGAGCTTTTAAAACACTTTGTTAAAACATCAATCAGTTTTTTGTAATTGTGTAGATACTCATAAGTAATTTTGAATGCTACTCATTGTATAACTGAATTTTTATATCCAGAAATATATTCTTGAGTACTACTTTTCCTACCTTGAGAATCTATTTCATATAATAAATCTTGTTTTCTTTTTACTAACTTATTTCAAAGAGAATGTTGCTAAGCTGTTTCCACTCCTCCATCACAATTATTATTATTGTTTGCTGTTTTTCCTTTTCCAATAAATGGTAGCATAATCTTTAAAAAAAAAAAATCTGTGGGGTCTCAAGTTGCTTAGCAACTTCTATCCTATTTTTGATAAGCCTACATTCCTGGTCTCTACTTCTTCATCTCCCATTTATCCTTTAAATACCCTTCCAATGTCACCATTGACACAATTTCATATCTTTGTTGCTAAATTGAAATTTACTGACAATAATCAGTTCTCATGATAGGTGAATTTTTTGCAGAAGCTGATATTTCTGGATCCTCTTTCTTTGAAATTTTCTCTTCCTGTAGTTTCTTTAATAGCAAGTCCATAGATTTTTCTCCTACCTCTGTGGCTACTCTTCCTTACTCTTACTCGTGAGCTGTTCCTTCCCTTTCTGTTTAGTAATATTGATGTCCTTAATTCTAACTTTGGCTCTCAGATCTTTTTCTTCCTACACATTTTATCTTTGTGATTTCATCCATTACTATGATTTCAGCTATCTGTGTGCCAATAACTCTATACATTTTTATACGTTCAGCCTGGATATCTCTAATGAATTCCAGACTTTTCATTTCTAATTGTTTCTTGGATAGATCTTCATGTACAACAAAGAAGCACTTTGAATTTGAAATGTCAAAAATTAAGCTCACCTCTCTCTATACCTGCTAATCCTCTTGTATTTCCCATGTCATTTGGGGTCACTGTCATCCACTCAATTCCCCAGGTCAGCAACCTAGAGGCCTCTCTTAACCCAGATATCTGTTTGATCATTGGTTCCATGATTTTACTACTCTTTGTTTCTTGACTTCCTTGTTGGTACTGTTTTTATCTGGCCACTATCATCTTTTTTTTGGATTATTAGAATAGCTTCTTAGCTAAAGATCCTGTTTCCAAATTTTCTCATCCAGTGATTTCTCCACATTGCAATCGGAGTGCTCATCCCATAGAACACAGCAAACCATACCATGCCCTCTCTTGCTTGAAAGCCTATACTTGTCCTCACTGCTGTCAGGATGAATTACAAACTCTCTAGCATGGCCAGGAAGACCATCATAACTGGCCCCTGCTTACCCCTCCAGGTGTACCTCTTGTAATGCGGTAGCCACACGGGACCATTCAAAATTCTCAGATTACGTGGATGCTTTTTCTTACTTCTGGGTGCAAACCCTTTGTTCTAGAATGTTTTTGTCCTACTCTTATCTGGCTAGCACTTATTCATTTCAGCTCACATTTTAAATGTCATTTTCTCTGATTCCCTAAGTCTGGTTTAGATGCTCCTTTTAGCACTACACAGTGCCTGAAACATGGTAGGCCTTCAATGACTGTTTTGAATGAATGACTGAATGAATGCATGTTCTTGGCAGTATAGATAAAACTGGTCAGGCTCTTTAAGATGAAGAAGGCCCAGTTTCAAGTCTAATTACAGAAAAGTGGTTAGCAAGGGAAAATGATTTGTCATATTTTGATATTAAGTACCATAACTCTCCCTCATTCAACCATCCAAAAGAACCATCATTTTTTAGCAATAAAATAGCCATTCCATATTTAACAGTAGCATTGTGAGAGATAATGGCTCCAAGATAAAATAATTATCTATGAATTCAAGTCTCAAATCATTCAGCAAGGTGTCATGCTGATGAATAACTGTTAACTGGGGAGTGTTTTAAGAACATATTTTATAGTTATAGAAATGAACATGTGCCAAAAATACATGGAATCCTCAACATAATTTGTAGCATTTTGCTTCTGTAATAAGATCGTTGCATAATGAATTATTTTATGTAACCTAAATGTAACATTAATAACTGAATCAAAATACTTAAAGAGAATGATCATTACTAAAAATATAGAGATTTAACAATATGGTTTTGTTTCTTTTATACCTGCAACTTTATACAATTTTTTCACAGAGCAAGCAAATATTTCATAGAGTTGCTGACATACTAAACTTGGTTAATTGAATCACACATATCCCAGTTAGTTCTGCAAACACAACACATAAATCATGAGTCTATTTTTGAAACTTTTTGACATAGCTCATATGACTTTCCTGTCTGCTTTGAAATAGTGTACATAATATTTTCTCTTGTATAGAAATTAGACTTTAGGTAAAATTTCTATATTCTGGATGCCTAATGAGAAGTTTAATTATATTATCAAGAGTGATATGTGCTAATATTTTTTCAATAATAGATTAGAATATGTGAGATTCATAAGGTTTTCTTTTTTTGCTCATTGGAAAGCTGGTGGTATATATTCCTTCTGCTAAGTCAAATGAATATAACATTAATATTATAGTATCTTAGACCTAAGGTGAGAAGTTACTTAGCTAAACCTTCTTCCCATACAAGGATGCCTTCTATTCTTTCCTTGAGATATTGTTAAATGCGTAAATTCTTATAAGGCAGCCCTTTTCATCTTGCATAACTATAAGCTACGAAGTTTTTCCTTATGCTGAATGAAAATTTGTTTCCTTCTAATTTTCAGTCAATAATCCAAGTTCTGCCTCCTGAAGCTATGCAGATTATGTCTAATTCCCTTTTCCCAAGGAGGGTTCTCAAATATCTAAGAATACTATTACTTCCTAAATCTTTTTTTTTTCCAAGCTAAATATTTAACAATCCTAGTTACTAAGAATTACTTCTAAAATATAGTAGATTATAAGTCTCTAGCTGTAATTTGCAAATACATCAATGTATTTTCTTCCTTGATTTGAATCTTGCACATATAGTATTATAATACCATGTCTTGGCACCTAGTGAATCTGCAATCAAGTAAAACTCCTATTTCACATGAACTACTAATATATGTCATTTCCCCTGTTCTTTTCCTAACTAGTGTTTCTTTTCTAAACACTAGAAAATAAGCTTGTAGAGGACAAGGTCCATGCAGTCCACATCTTAATATTCCCAGCACCTACCATTAGGCTGGCATATTGGCAATGATAATTCATGCCACAAGAATGAATGAACAAGTAAGCCTACCTAAGTTCAAATCTTTTCTACTAATTTCATCTTGTTAATTGTAACTCATAGTTCTAACTGTTGTAATCTTTTCCCACCATCCAACACATTAGGTAACACTTCCTGTTTTATGTCATCTGAATATTTGATAGGTCTCATCCAAATCATTGACAGATATTTTGAGCACACAGGGTCAAATACCAAGTGTATGCCTCATAATTGGAAACATCTTTAGTGCTTACTGTGGGTCACATTTTTTAATAACTTATACTCCCATCAACCTACCAGCTGGTTAACATCCAGCCCATATTTTCAGCCTCATTTGTGAGGATAGCATGAACCATTCCATCAAATGCCTATTTAAACAAACCAGGGTTTGAATCACAGGTATGACCTTTACTGTTTTATGACTTAAGCAAATTATTATTTCTCTCAGACTCAGTTCACCAACTGTAAAAGAAGAAATAATCCTGTCTACTTCATAAATTTATTGCAAGAATAAATGAGAAAATCTATGTACAGTGGTCAGTTCTGGTCCTGGTACACATATAGGGCTGGACATGGGGTAGCTGTTATTATTTTTGCTCAATTTGAGATACGATATATCATACTATCTGATAAATTTGATATTGTACTGTGATTCAGGAAACTAGGGTCTTATATATTATGTATATAGAAATCCAGGCACTTAGTGTGATACGTGTTATTTTGTGTGAGCCTATTCTAATCCCTAATGAGCACTGTTTAATTTTTCTACAGTTGACAGATATTGGTTAACTAACCAACCCTTGAGTTTCATTGGAGATCAAAATAAATCTGTTTCCTACATTTTATTTTCCTTTATAAACCTGGAAAAAACATTTCACTGCTTTCTATCCTGTGACAAATATCATATTCTCATGATTTCTCAAATATTTTTCAGACATGGCCCTTAATCACTATTGCAGATTGTATCAGGACTCTAGGTTATAATTCACTTCAGCTTTCAAAGTCAAACTCATTTAATCAGCTAAGAGTGTGTTTACTCTCTCACAATCTGGAGAAAGCATTTTGTAGAGGATTTGAAACCTGCTTTTCGTACTTTTTGGCCAAGGCACTATAGGTTGCTTAAATTTTCTTAGCATTAATTTCAGAGTTGTAATAAGATGCTAATAATCCCTATTTTGGCAAGGTTGTTAGATTAAACAAGGTTTATGACACAGCTTAAACACAGCAGATTCTAGTAAATCTGTAGATTCACAGTAAATCTATTTACTGCAGATAGGGCTAATTGCTTACCCACGGATACTGATAATGTTTCAGGCAACAGAGCAGATCAATGACAGATATTTGCTTTTTATTCTTTTATTTTTAAGATAAGAATTATGATAGAGTTAATTTTCACAAATGATTTAATATTTAAAAAGCTCTTTGAGCTAGCTGAGGCTTCAATATTCCCAGGTACAAAATAGGAGAAATAATTCCGACCATGGGTATAGTGATGATTAAATGGGATTATCACCTATCTATCTGACTGTGTATGTGTATACTAATTAGTATTAGTTTGTTTACCTCCCTCACTCCCCTGCTTGAGGTTCAATATCACATAGGTTTTACTGTTCCATTTTGAAAAAAAATTTCTTTAAGGGTCAACAGTGACTTAGCTATTGATAATAACATGGCTATGTGTAGGATTTATTAATGCCTAGGATGAAGGCAAAACTCTCTTGCAAATGTTATTAGGTATTATGAAGAACATAGTTACAAAGTGATCTGGGTTTCTTTGAAATATTTAGCCTATAACATTTTCTATAGTTATATTTCCTCTCCACTCCATATTTTTTTTTAAAAATGTATAAATAAAGAGAAAAAAAATATTAGTGAGGGCCCTATCTCCAAACATTAACACATTGGGGTTAGGGCTTGCTATGATCTGAACATTTGTGTCCTCCAAAAATTCCTATATCGAAATACTATCCTCCATGTGATACTATTAGGGGAAGGGGTATTTCGGAGGTGATTAGGTCCCTTAGATTAGGAGTGGGGTTAGGGCCCTTAGAAAAGAGACCCCAGAGAGCTATGTTGCTCCTTCCAACATGGGAGGGCATAGAAAGAAGGTATCATCTATGACCATGAAATGGGTCTTCACCAGACACCAAATTTGCAGGAGCCTTGATCAAGGACTTCCCGGCCCTACAAACTGTGAGAAATAAACTTCTGTTGTTTGTAAGCTATCTAGTTTATAATATTTTGTTATAGCAGCCTGAATGGACTAAGACAGTAAGATAATCTAGCATAGTGCTAGACATGAAAATGGTTTTTACAGTTTTTGATTAATTATCAACTGATTGGTTTTTAGACTATAAATGGTAGATAACATATTTGGTAATTACCATCTTTATGATGATCATCATCGCAATTGCTTTTATGGATCTTACCATGTACTAAGTAGTATTCAAGCCTTTTATGGAGTATTTCATTGAATCCTTACAAAAACTCTATCAGTAGGTACTATTATTATTTTCATTTTATAAATGAAGAAACTAAGACCCCACTAAGGTTAAAAAAGTTGTCTAGGTTCACACAGCTGGTAAAGGGTGAAGATAGAATTTGAATAAAGGCAGTGTGACTGTAGAGTTTATGATTTCCATTATACCAAAGTTCCACTATGCCACTATACACATAAAATAAAAGAGAAATCAGTATGCTTTGGTTTCTTAGTTACATCACGGGAGTAATAGTAGCTATTTTCTATTTGCCTCATGAGGCTGTTTCCAGTTTGAACAAAGTTGCCTAAATTCAAAAAATTGTAAGTTCTCTAAAAGAAAATACAAAAATTCAGAGCGTAACAATTTATACTGTGCTTATTTGATGGAAGTCTTTCTTTATTTTTTACTTTATCTAGGGATTTCTCAGAAAATAGACCTGAACTTATGATTCCTTTTTTTTTTTTTTTTTGAGAAGGAGTCTCTCTATATTGCCCAGGTTGGTCCTGAACTTCTGGGCTCAAGGGATCCTCCCACCTCACTCTCCTGAAAAGCTGGAATTATAGGCACAAACCACCACTCTGGCTGGCCAACATTTAGGATTGTTAAGGAACAAAATGCTATAATAGCCAATTGGTCAACAGAGCACAGTATAAAGACAATAACTTTTATACTAAAAAAATGAAATTAAATTGCATCCTTTATGAATGCTTCTAAATTAATCATATAATACAAACATAACCCTGCTAAAAAATACTAGTGAAGATTGCATAAGAAAGAAAAATGTATTTAATTCTTGCTTATGAATATATAAATTAACTTGCTCCCCACAAATTACCTGAATTTTATAAGCAAGCCAATGATGAAAGAATACTACACCAAAACCAAACAGTAACTATTTTAAGAATTCAAGGATGGCTAATATTAATTATGCATTTAGACCATAATAACATTTATCATTCTGCTAAGGTGAAAAAGTATATATGATCACCTCTTAAGTGCATCTGAATCCTCACTCTACCCTCTAAAATAAGCATGTGATAAATTTCAATATCCTATCCTTATTGAAAGAAGATACCTTTAAGAAGCCAGGGATGGAAAAAAGTTTTCTTAACATGACAAGAAATATTTTTCTTACACTAACCACCAGCATCATACCTTATGGAAAAAAACTTGAGACATTCATATTAAAATCAGGAAGAAATAGGAAGCTGATCACTCTTCTGTTTAACATTTTTTAGAAGACTTAATCAGTGTAAAAATATGAAATTATTATAACATATTTTCTGGCAAGTAAAAAAACAATTATAATTACTTGTAAATAATATTATTGTAAACATAAAAAATAACTGACTCAATTGAAAACCTTCTAGAATCAAAACAAAAGTAACTGGATATCAAATACATGTACAAAACATCTATTTTGTTAATGTTTACCAATAATGACCAGTTTGTGAATAAACTATGTTGAAGAAAAAATGTAATGTTTACTATTGAAATGAAAATGTAAAATATTAGAAATAATTTTAATATGAGAAATATACGTCCAGATAGATAATGTTAAAAGTTTACTATAAGACATAAAATGTTTGAATAGAGAAGACTATCATATTCCTGGGTTGAGAGAAAATAAGTAGTGTAAATACAGCAATTCTTTACAAATAGGTTTAATTCCAATTAAAATTCTAGTAACATTTTTGGGAAAGGGATTGAAATAGTGAAAAATATGTCAGCTGGAAAAATACGTAAGAGCATCTAGATAAGAAAATTTAAAAAAGAAGAGTAATAAAGGGTCTTGATTTACCAGATATTATAACTTACCATAAAATAAAGGTAAGCAAAACATTGTAACAAGCACTAAAAGGTAAGTAGAACAAAATGGATGATCCGTAAACATATCTTAATATGGATAAAATAAATTTGCATATATTCAGGTACCATGATGTATCAAGGGGAAAAGGAAATGTTAATCAATAAATGTTTCTTTACCGTAATTTATATGTGAAGAAAGATTACCTCCCCATACCACAATAAATTCCAGAAAGATTAAAAAGTGGATCTAAAATGAAATCATAAAAATAAGGGTAAGTACTATGGGATCCCAGTATAGATATTGAAAGCCATGTGCTGGGTAAGATTTCCATCAGAATGAGCGTAGTTAGCGATGCAAATCACTCCAAAGATTGAGTCCCAGAAACACCACTATGTAGATTTCAGGATAATAAGGAAGAAACAGCAAAATAGTCTGAGACAGAGCTGCCATTGAGTTTGAAAATTCTCAGAATTTCATGACCTGGGAAGCAAACTGAACAAAGGCTTTCAAGAAGAAAGGAGTGATTCACAGTGGCAAACACCGCTGATAGATCTAGTAAGATGAACACTAGTTGCCTAGTATCAGCACTGGTTCCAGCACAGCGGTGGAGGCAACAGCCTATTTTATTAGTTCCAGGGAGAATGGATGGAGAGAAATTATAGACAGAGTATAGACAACTCTTCACTGTACAGAAGGAGAAGAATGAAGTAGTAGCTACAAGGCAGGTGGAGTTTGTTTTTGTTTTGTTTTTAAGATAGAAGAAGAAACAAAAAGTGATAATGTAGGAGGGAGGGGAGACCAGCCAGAGTAATGTCATTGAGTGGGAGAGTGGTGGGATCCAGAGCATATGTGGAAGGCATGATCTTTTCTAGAAAAGCATGGCTTACCCCAAGCAATGGAAAAGAGAATAATTGGGCACATAGGCAGCAAGGTGGTTGCATGTGGTAGTGGGAGCTCGTGTACTTCTCTTCCGATTGCTTGTAACTTCTCAGTGAGGAAAGAAGCAACACCATCAACTGACAGTAAGGATGAGAAGGGGTGGGAGGAGAGAGGGGAAGGTATGAAACAGTCATTCAGGAACGTGGGAGAGGAAAGGTGGCACTATCGCAGAGCAGCACAAAGGATCCATTTGAAGAGAGTGATCATGAATTCAAGGTGACACTAGATGATGGCACAAGTGCCTCTTTTTCTACAGCCACGTGCAGCTTAGAGGGCCCAGGTGTGGAGGAGATAGGAGGATTTACACAGTGCTGGAGTTAGCTGAGTAAAATGAATAAAGGAATGGCAGGGAAAATGAGTGTTGCAAAGCAGTAACACTAACGAAGGGTCATGGATATTAAGCTGGTTGAGAAAATGAGGGCAGGCGCAAGAAAAACAATAACAAGAAAAAGGTGAGAGAGCATGAATGGTGAGAGTATAGATGTTGAATTTGAAGTATTAAGATGTGAACTGGAGAGAAAAGAGAGGGTGGTCAAAGAATAGGACACTTAGAGACCTCAGAGGCACAAGAAACTGAGAGTTAAAGGTATGGAAGAGTTAACTTTGTGGACATTAAAATCATTATGATAGGAGCAGTGCTAGAGGGAGCAGCAATGATACCAAGGAGGAAAAATCTGCAAGGAATGGGGTGGGCGATCTGAGGGTTGGTAGGTGACGTCAACAAGCAGGTGTAGTGGGCGAAGCCGGGTGTGTGGAGGAGAACGTGAGGATGACATGAAACTGCAGTGTGGGGCAGGGACACCCCCTACCTTCAGGCTCAGGGGAATGGAGAGAGTGAAAGCAGCGGCTGCCACGGGAGAGGGCTATAAGGTGGCAGCAGGCAGGGGAGAGCTGGGGTTTCGGTAAGAGCAAGACGAAGAGAACATGGAGGGAAGAGGGGGATTCTCTGGGGGATTTTGCTGAAGCCGGACTGTGAGTTCCCAAGGCACAGCGGAAGGGTTTCAGATGAGGAGAGGAGGGAGGGAGGTGGGCTCAGCAAAGATCTAACCCAGAGCTGTGTGGGTTACAGTTTGAGGGACAGGTGGTGACAGAGGCAACCTGAATTTCTTACTGTGACTGAAAGAAAAAGGGCAAAATAGATGATGGCCCTGATTGTTCCAAGGCAGACAGCGGTGGTAGAGAATACAGGGTGTTAGCAGGAACATAAAAAAATAACAGCAACCTCAATTCTAAGGGACGTGGACAAATTATGGGACATCTAATCAAAGATTATAAAGATTTTAAAGAGTATCTAGCAGCATAATACCCTCATAATAGGTAAATTTAAAAAGCAGAACATAAAAAAGCACCTATGGTATTGTATCAAATATAAATCTTATTTGTAAACGCATGCATAAAATTGGTAGGAAATACCTAAAATAATAAACTTTTATGCTGAATATTGGGTGACTTTTATACCTTTCTTTATTATTTTTCTTAATTCTTTTCTAATTTCCAAATTTCTTATAAAAAGCTTATTTTTGTTTGTAATCAGAAAAAACAACTTCATGTAATTTTTACATAGCTGTATCCTCTGATGCTCTTCTAAGATGCTGTTAATATTTTATTTCTTGACACAAGCAGTGGTTTTCCCAGTTATCATTTTTTTGTTACTTTTTAAAATACAGACTGTGGTGAATGTCTTTTTTCCCCCCACATATTTTATTTCACACACACAGAGTTATGTTCCCTGCAGCTTAGCTGGCTTCTGCATGCAGTATCTATCTGAGCGTGTGTAAGGAGAAATGAGCAGGCCGGGCGCGGTGGCTCACGCCTGTAATCCTAGCACTTGGGAGGCCGAGGCGGGCGGATTGTTTG
>JAQIFY010006177.1:0-10506 GCA_028533085.1 Varecia variegata
TTGTCTTTTACGTTGTTTTTCACTTGGTTTTCAGAGGGGCTTCGTTCTTTTCCTTTTATTTGCAGACATATCCTATTTGTTGGAACAACTTCCATTAAATTATCTTATCAGCTCCCACTAAAGTTCCTTTTCACGGCTCTTGCTATCTGGATTATAAGAACCCATGGCAAACACATGAGGCCCTGAAGGAATGTGTGCTGAATCCTCCTGAAATGTTACCGCCCTGAGTCCTGTGAGATCTTTGCTTCCGGAAAGCAGCAGGGAGAAGGTGGGTTGGCCTGCACAGGTCTCTCAGAATGGATGAACTTTCCTTTACAGTAGACACACAGAGGAGCTCAGGGGCTCACTCACATCAAGCTGGTAGAATATTATTAATAAACGTGAAATAAGCAACTTTCCTGTAGGTATTTCTTGGGTGCTATTTACCCTTAAGATTTCCATCCAGTGCCATTTGGCACATTTTCTCAGAGTCCAAGAAGTTGCCTCCTTTCTTCTTCAGATCAAATGGGTTATTGCTCTCCAGCTTTTTTGCTATGAAGGCAGAAATAATAAAATGGTCATGCCAGCTACATTCTATTTCTATGGCCAGTTTTATTTCCTCTGATGAACCGTCATGGCCAAGGTGACTTTGCATCACTGTGGATTGAATGTGTCCCCCAAAGTTCGTGTTTTGGAAACTTAATCCACAATTCAATAGTGTTGAGAGGTGAGATCTGTAATAGCTGGTTAGGTCTTTAGGGCTCTGTCCTCATGAATAGATCGGTGCCATTATCAAGAGAATGGGTTCCTGGTAAAAATGAGTTCTGCCTCTGTATCAGTCTCTGTCTCTGTCTCTATATCCCTGTCTCTGTGTATGTCTCTGTCTCTCTGTGTGTCTCTCTATGTGTCCTGCGTGTGTGCCTCTGCCCTTCCGCCTCCCACCATGGGATGACGCAGTAAGAAGGCCCTCGCCAGATTGGGGTCCCTCAGCCTCGGACTTCTCAGTCTCCAGAACGGTAAGAAATCTCTGTTTAAATTACCCATTTTCAGGTATTTTGTTATAGCAGCATGAATGGACTAATACAGTGAGTAACTAGATATGAGCTCTGTAAGTGGGCTACCTTGGAGTGCAGCCCCAGGTGGATGGTGGACCTATTTAGGTTTGCTTTCGTTGGAGAAGAGCTGGGAGAGAGAATAAAGAATCTATTATGCTTCTAAAACTGAAAGGGTCACTTTATTTAAAATAATATGACAAGCTGACAATTTATCTAAAGTCATATTCAATTAGAGAAAGAAATATAAAGAAATGCCATCTCCTAGGTTTGATTTAAATATCTTCATTTTTAGAATTAACTGTTACTGAGTTCCGCTAGTGTGCCTTGTTCCAAGTGTTGGAATGAGGAAGTAAAAGAGTTAACCTCCCAGGCTCCAAATCAAGGGGCTTGTTGTATAGTGTTCTGCACACTGGAAGAGTTCTTCTCACTTCCAATCCAGTGTGGAAGTTACTCTTCCCACCAAAAAGAGCTAAGAAGGAAGCCTTCCCAGAAAAATCTGGGAAAATATGTAAGGTTGAACTGCATGGAAGAACTGCTATTTGACCACCTTTGCCTAATAAAAGCATAAATTTCATATTGATCAACACAGGAGAATCACTGACTCCTTCTACAATGGGGACTGTGGCCTTTTCTACTATGCTTGAGTAGAGATTCCCAGGAAGGAAGAAACATGCTCTGCCCCAGGATACCAATTCTAAGAGAATTCCCCAAGTTTGCATTCCACCTGGAAGACAGAAAAACAAGGATAATTTCATCTGGACTCTCAAAGCAACACTTATTGAGAACTGACTGTTGGTTACTGAGGATGAAGAAAAGGAAAGAAAACAAAGTCCACATCTTTACAGAACTTACATTCTGCAGAGGGACAATGCACATAGATAAATAAGTACACAAATGAAATAACATCAGATAGTGGTGAGTGCTATGAGGAAATAAGAGGGTCAGGGACAATGTGTCTTATGAGCTTTGTGACTGTCAGGGTTTAGTGCTCTAGTGAGCGGGCTGCAGGTACAAAGACCCTGAGGACAGTGAGTTCCTGGTACGTTTAGGAAGAGCAGGAGGCCAGTGTGGCCACTGGGTGTGTAAACCAGGAAAGAGAAAGGGATTGAGCAGTAGCCCGGGCTCAAACAGAGCCTGGTAAACCAAGATAAAAGCTGTTGTTCTAAGTGCTGTGAGAAAGCAACCAGAGAGTTCTGAGCAGGAGAGTAACATGAATGGACTTGAATTTGAAAGGGGCCCCCGACTATTCAGTGATACTGGACTGCGGGGCTCGGTGGGTGGGATTTTGACGACAGAGCCCGGGGATTCAGACGGCGGTAAGTGTGGTGGAGTAGACACGGCGTGGTGCAGAGGAGGGTAGGAAGGAAGGTGATTCCGCTGGGTAGCTAGTAGCCAGAAATGCCTCTCTGAGAAGGTATGTTTTAGCTCACATGTGAATGACTAGAAATTGCCAGCTTTATAAAGACTGGGGGGAAGATATTTTCAAGTAGAAGGAACAGAAATTGGAAGGCCCTAAGCTTGGTATGTTGGAGGACAGAAAGGAGGGCAGTAGGAACTGAAGCCAGAGGTGCTCTGCAGGGGATGAGGGAGAAGAGGTAGGCGGGCAATGTCAGGTGGGCCCCTGCGGGCCCTTCTTAGTACTCTGTGCTTCCTTGCGGTGCTAGAAGGAGCAGAGGCTCCGCAGCTGCTGACAAGAACCAGACACCCCACCGGTGCCACCGGCGTCCGCGTCTGTGGCGTGTTGGCTCCTGCTGCTTTGTATGACATGACATTCTCCCGCGTGAGGACGGAATGACGACTTTGGGGTACCTTCAGTTAGAGGATGTCCCTCTGCAAAGTGTTACAGCTCACAATTTTAAAACATCTATGACCTTTTGCACGGCAAAACCATTTCTGGGAATCTAGCCTATGGAAACAAAACTACAGATACTTAAATAGAAAGCTTTTACTGTGGTATTGATTATAAGAGCAAAAACAGTGACCAAAAAACAGAATCGGTCTGAATAAATCCCATCAACAGGGAAACAGATGAATAAGTTATGGCACATATATAAGTGGATTTATATTTGGCTATTAAAAAGAATGTATTGGCACTGTATTTGTTGGCTTAGAAAAATGTCCGTGATACATTATTTTGGGTGGTAGACTGGACTACGGAAATAATATATAAATAGAAAATGTAATCATATGTAAAATATAAATGATTTTTAAAAATGCACTGTGGGATGATGGAAATGTTTTGAATCTTGATTTTTATAATTTCACAGGTGTACATAATTGTCAAAACTCATGGAATAATAACTTTAAGTGAATACAGTTCATTGTACATACTTTGTTTCTCAAAGTTGAAAAAATGTTTCATGCAAAAAAAAAAACCTGTTTTCTATCATCTATGTATCGGTCTGTATTTGAGTAGGTTAATATAAGCAAGGGAAAGAGTATAGAGAGATACAGTGGTTGCATAGGGACAGGTTTGGAGAGGATGACACCTTAATTCTATAATCCTTTAGTGTCCTTAGCCCCAAGTCCCATTCAGCCAAAATGTTTTAATGTGGATATACGCCTTTGTTGTCTACCAAGCAGAGCTAGGTAAATATTTGGGCTGGCTGAGTGAGGAAGGAAAGTCCTTCCCATGTCACTTCGGCACTTTTTGTGCTGGTGGGCGTGGGAGTGGGTGAGAGTGGAGAGGGAGTTCTACAGATGAGGGCAGTTGGCTGAAATTAAACCTAAGCCACTAGGTGGATCATGAAGGAAAGGATCCTTTTGCAGTCTTGTGTTGGACACAGTGTAAGAACAAGATCATTGAGGTCAGAAATACCTAAATTTTATTTCCAGCCTTGCCCCTTCCTGGTAGAGCAAGTTCTGTGTGGCTTTGGAAAATTAATATACATGGTTTTGATTTTCCTCAAATGCAAACAATAACTCCCATAGAGTTGTAGTGAAGATTAAATCAGATGGAATGCTCACAGGGCCTTTTACGTTGTAGAATGTCAGTACATGATGTTAGCCACTGTGGGAGAAAAGGTCGGAAAATTCTTTTTCTGAGGATTGGTGAGTTTGTGTGCTTATGCGCATGGCAGGCCTAGATGTTGTTTTATAAAAAGTACTTATTCTAGACTCTCTACAAGCCCACCATACAATATTGTAGTGATTTGGCAATTCTTTTTGTTTTGTTTTTTTTTTGAGACAGTCTCGCTGTGCCGCCCAGGCTAGCTAGAGTGCAGTGGTGCAATCATAGCTCACTGCAACCTTGAACTCCTGGGCTCAAGCGATCTTCCTGCTTCTGCCTCCCGAGTAGCTGGGACTACAGGCACGTGCCACCACGTCTCCCTAATTTATTTTTATTTTTTATAGAGATGGACTCAAGTGATCCTCGTACCTCGGCCTCACAAAGTGCTGGGATTACAGATGTGAGCCACTGTACCTTTTAAAAATTGATTTTAAAACTTGATAAAGTTTTTTTTTGTATAAAACATTTGATTTATTGGTCTTTTGGGGGAATTAGATATAGCATCACTGTATTACAATTGAGCCATTAATCTTGTGGCTTCATCAACATTAACTGGTTTGCTTTCGTGAGGCTGCTGAGGAATCAATTCTTGCTGCACAGGTTCAAGAGAAAGGCCTTTTGAGAAGCGGGCAAGTTCCTTTTGTATATTTACAAAAGCTTTACTCACTCTCTCAACTTTTTCATCATTCATAATGTTTATCTTCTTAAGATTGGTGGTAACTGGCTTTGCTTTGTTTTTAGCCTTAAAGTTTTTTTGGCTGGCCACGTGAAACGCATTCCTGGACTTCTGCCCTCGCAATTTGTTCTTGGCCATTGTCTTGGATATCCGCGTGCACCTTCTTAAGCTCCAGGTGATGTCATCTGCCAAAACTTGATAAAGTCTTAAAAATTGTTTCTATAAGAACTTCAGCGTGTTCCCCCAAATCCCGGTGGAATTGCTACCACGTTTTGTCAGATAGTGTATAGTTTTCTGAGCTTTTGTTGTGCCAATTTTAAGGCAGCCAGAGCTCCCTTCACCAGGATTTCCTGAGAGCCAGTGAATTGCTATGCGCCGTGCAATGCTGTGACGAAGTGACGCTCACATTAGGAGGGTGACTCGCCCCAAACTGCCTCTCAAAGTGGATGGTAATGTGGTCGATTATCATCCAGGGAGACAACATGGCTTTCTTTCAGGTGACAAGCAAAGGATATTAAGTTGTCCTTTCATTTATAGGACAAGTTATACACATGCTACACTGTCAGACAGTGATTGAGATTAAGCCCTGTGCTTGGAGAGAGGAGGCGGAACTCTCCTAAGGATGTCTCTGTGTCCTGCTGCTGTAGGGCAGCCTCTGCAGCAAGACCTGGCCTCCCTCCCATTCACAGTAGTCCCCCATTATCTGCGGTGTCACTTTCCAGGTTTCAGTTACCTGTGATCAACTGCGGTCCAAAAATTGGCGAGTGAAGTGCAATAAGGTATTTTGAGAGGGACAGATGCCACATTCACCTAACTTTTATTAAAGTATATTTCTATAATTGTTAGCTATTGTTAATCTTTTAGTCTGCCTAATGTCTGCCTTGAACTTTTCATAGGCATGTGTGTATAGGAAGAAATATACATATGTGTGTATAGAGTTCAGTACTACCCGTGGTGTCAGGCAGCCACTGGGGAGTCTCAGAACGTGTCCTCTGAGGATAAGGAGGGACTGCCGTACTCTGTCAGCGAAGCATGAGGTGCATTGTACTGATAAACCACAGTCCTGAGTCTTAGTTTCCCTTTACAACAGACTTGCTAGTGGGTTAGATGATACAGCAATTTTTTGCTGATTACAAACACAGCCGGGTAAATTAAAATTATGTTGTTCATATACTCCAGAAGCTTTTGGGGACCTCTCCCCTATTTCCCAGGTATAACTAATGCTACTACATTGTATACTTTTTTCCCATTTGTAAATTTTGCACATTTGTATAATGCCTTATTGCACTAAAGTATTTCTCTCTCCTGGACTGTGATAACTTTATTGTATTATAACCTTGGGTAGTAACACGGTTGGTACACAGTAGTGTTAGTGCAAGGTCTTACTCAGTTTTCTCGCTTGCCAATGAGTCTAAATCACAGCCAAGGTCCTGGTTTGGAAGGGGAGGGAGTTAGCTCTGTTATATTATCTAATCCACTTGTCCTAGTAAACAAGCTAATCCTGAATGTTGATTCTTTACTTGGATCCCTGTGTTGGTTTTGAAGGGATTGAGATTCCAGCTGTTCCTAACATGTGGAATTATTTGAATTATGTTTTTACCCCTCAGTAATCTATAATGGGTTCCTCATCCACCTTTCCAGTAACTTGGGATAAAAATTATTAGAAGTTACAAGTAGTGCATCACTGTATAATCAGGACCTCCATCTTACAAAGTAAAAATGATTTCCAACTTTTTCTGGGAAACTTACCTATTATACAGCATGGAGGTTATTCAATGCTATTGTGAAGTTCTTCAGATGAAGCTCAATATAGTCCATCAATTGGCTCTGCCTAGCCTCATCGTCTTCATTGTCGATGCTACATGTTTAAGACCCTTCACACTTGACTGATTCACTCCAGGCTTTGCAGTATCATACAAAGGGTACCAGTAAATAGTTGTGAATGAAATTAAAGTCATGGAACCCTTGACCAACCCAGTAAGCCCCTCAGGGAGACTTTTCTGATGTCGTTTACTCATATAGCCAATGCCCAGCTGTTTCATAATTAGTAATTTTAGATTCTTTCTGGAAGTTCTTTGTTCTCCATTTATAGGTTAACTCTTGGGGCAGGGATTTCAGCTCCAATTTTTGCCCAAGCTGCTACCATTGGTCTATCAAGTTAACTTCTTCAGAGGAAAAAGGCATCATCTTTTAGGAAACTTTGTCAAGGTCAACAGAACATGGTGGATTTATTTTAATAATCCTTTTGTATTAACAATATTTACTTTTAAGATTATGAAGATATATTACTCCTTCCAGGCTGGGTTGATTGCCACTTGAAAAAAAAAAAAAAGTCTGTGGTGTGTTAGGGTTGGACAGTAGGCAGGAAACTTTATGTCATTAAGAGAAGGAAGATGTAAATGAGTAGTACTTTACAGCAGTTAAGGAAAGGGCTCTGAGGGAGGTTTATTCTCCCTCAGATTTGGTAGAAACTTACATGTGGGAATATTTTCCAACTCAGAACTTTTTTCATTCTCCATAGTGTCCAGCTCTAAGCTTTTTCCTTGCACTTTACTTTTTGAGAGTTGTTGAGAAGATGAGCTGCTAGTCCTTTGAGCTAAGGTTCTCACTTTTTTGGCTTACAATTTTCTGGCTGTCTGGGTATGCACACAGAGGCCATTCAGAGCTCCATTTCAACAAGCAATTGAATCTTTGATCCAATAATTCTCCAGAACTAGAATTTGGCAGGCCTTCCCCAAATATTTTCCAAAAAGTATTTACAACCATCCCTTTTCATTAGGTAAGTGCCAGGTGAATAAGCATGACTAAACACTTTCCAAGCTGCCTTGGCAAGGAAACATCTAAGACATGGGTAACTGATTGACCCATGGTTGTAGGACATTCACATAACAATATTCAATTACCTCTCAAGTTTGCTTGTGATTGCTAAATCACTTATGACACTGAGCTGACATCCTACCTTCAGGTTGCCTTATGCTCACCTATAAAGCAAGATAAAAGGGTACTTGATAGATGTCTCAAAATGGCCAGCCTATGGACCACTGGAGCACGCTGGCTGCCTCATGTCCAAGTTCAGCTATGAACTTCCTCATAACACAAACCTTGATAGCTGTATCCTCCTCCCCTCTCCTTGCTCTATAAT
Source organism: Varecia variegata (assembly GCA_028533085.1). Lineage (NCBI taxonomy): Eukaryota > Metazoa > Chordata > Mammalia > Primates > Lemuridae > Varecia > Varecia variegata. The sequence continues at coordinate 7,863 of JAQIFY010006177.1, forward strand.
TTGCTCTTACAGACCCTTGTAGTGTAGATAAATGGCTAGTTCTCAGGCCCGGAGTTGGGAATCTGCTAAAAAGAATTTAGCACGAAGTTAAAGTTCATAGACCTTTACTTGTACTGACCCTTTCCAAGACTTCAAACATTCTCCTCAGAGGTTGCAGGATAGTACAATAGCCATAGTCACATGCTATTGATGTAGGCCATTTCCCCAGATGCCTGGATGGTCCCAGACCAGCCCTACTTCCATGCCCCCACAACTTGGCCCTGGTAGACCTCATCTAGAATCAAACCCTACTTTTTGCCCCAAGTAGAAAAATCTTAAATGAGTCAGATTTTTGCTCTCTGATCCACACCCCCCTGACTCAGCCTACACGGCCATCTCGCCCATCCTGCCTACAGGTAGAAGCACCACCTTAGCAAGAAATTTACAGATAGGGCATTACTAATGAAGTTAAAAAATTCTTTTCTTTACTATCAATAATTGAAATAAATTCTTAACAACTCTGCTATGGTCAACCAGGGGTGGGGAACCTGCAACCTCAAGGCGAAATGTGGCCTTCTAGGTCCTTAAGTGCCGCCTTTTGACTGAATCCATATAGAACAAATCCTTGTATTAAAGGTGCAGCAGAGAAAGATGAAGCTTTTCTTGCCTCCTTTGGTGCCTAAAAAAGAACAATCTTGAAATCAGAAGGCCGCAGGGTCCCTACCCCTGCAAGACTTACAATAGCATTGCCATACGAAGAGGAAAACAATTATCTGTGTCCTATGAAAAAAAGACAGTACACGCCTTAGATTACAATTTTTTATTAATGGGTTTTGTTTTGGTAACAGCTTTGAGATATAATTCACATAGGTAGAATGTCATACAATTTTTTCCCATTTAAAGTATACAATTCAATGGTTTTTAGTATATTCAGAGTTGTACAACCCTCACCACAATCAATTTTAGAATATTTTATCACCTCAAAAAGAAACCCCATACCCTTCAGCTATCAGCCCCCAGTCCTAAGCAACACCTAATCTACTTTCTGTCTCTACGTGTTTGTGAGTTTTTTAAAAAAAGATTTATTCAATGGGAAAATTTTTGAAAAGTTAATATAGTCTTAGTATAGTTTTATGTATCATAGTATATAATAATATAGTTTTCTTAATAAGATATGTTCTCTAGTTTGGATTTTCCCCTTTTCCAATTCCTGGGTATGAAGAAACAGACACTGGGTTCTGTTCTCTGTACTCCATTAGGTCTAGTGCCCATAACTAAATATACTATTTCCTCTAAAATTAAGGCAGGACAAAGCATAATTTTCTAATATTTTATCTTATGTCAGAGCACACCATTGAAAAGGAAAAATAAATTTCATTTGCACTATGATTAGAGAATGCCTTTGGTGGGTTTGGGATAGGCTTTCTTTCCTTTTATACAAAATTAAATCAAATTTGGCATGCTGTAGTAGAAAGTTGCGTTACTCAAGACTTCAGATCACAAGAGACAGAAGTCTGACTCTCACTGGAGTTCCTTAGGTACTGCCAAATCTAGCTGCTCCAACCTATCATATTTGCTTTACTTTGGGCTGACTCTATTCTAAGACAAACTTGCCCTTTGAGATGACAAGATGGCTGCCTGCAGGACCAGGCTTATAATCCATCCTCTCAACCATGCTGGTAGTGGGGAGAATGCTTCTATTTGAAGCTGAAACATAGTCCTAGAGTTGAGTGTCTTTGGGTCTGATTGGCCTCGACTGGGTCACATGCCAACTCTTGGAGCTGGGGAGGAGGGAAGGGATTCTTTACCAAGAAAAATCAGGTGTGTTAACAGAAGTGGTTAAAATAATGGATTTGGGGCTGGCAAAAACAAAGGATCATGATTAAAGAGTGCATGAGTCATAAAATCTGGGCTTTAATATTGTCACTAAGTAGTTTTATTACCTTAAGCAAATTACTTAATCTCCGTAGGCCTTGGTTTCCAATTCTGTAAAATTATAGACTTGCACAAGAAATCCTCAAAGGTCTCTGCTAGTCTAAAATTCTAATTCTGTGATGAATTAGCTAGATACTTTGGTATTAAATAGGCATGACTAAACCTGATTTTCTTTGTTGAAATCAATACAACGACTTTCATGAATAGACTATTCCACAGCAAAAGTAGTTCTCTCTGGAAGCATGAGATTGTGTGTTGTCTTTGATGGTGAGTGTTAGCTAGGTGAGAGCAAGGTTTCTGACTCATTTTTGGACTATCCAGATTGTTCACAGAAGTTTAAACTCTTATTGAAAAAAAATTTTTTTTTTTTTTAGAAAAAGCCATCCTGAATATCAAGTTGTTTCCAGTGCTTTCTTTATGTTTGCATTCATCATTGTAGTATAACTTGGAGAACCAATAAATTCTTGGAAATAGCAAGGATCAGTTAGAAAAAAACAAGATAGGATAATGGACACTTTTATTCTTTAAAACAATAAAAAGAAAGAGCTGTCATCTCATCTCATATTAGGAACTACAGAATTGAGCTGGGAAAACAGCCCAGTAGAAAAGTTCTTAAGATATTTGATTAGTGCCATGACTAGTAGTCAACATAGGCAGCTGGGCTAGCTCATGGTGTGATCTAGAGGATATGGGAAAGATGACGGTGAGGGGGTAGAGTAGGGAGGAGAGT
>JAQIFY010006178.1:0-10505 GCA_028533085.1 Varecia variegata
ACGAGGCTGACCTGCTGGGGGACCGCATCGCCATCATGGCCAAGGGGGAGCTGCAGTGCTGTGGGTCGTCACTGTTCCTCAAGCAGAAATATGGTGAGCGGAGGGGAGCGGGCGGCAGTCCAGCCTCCGTCCCGCGACGGGGTCCGCGTCCCTGGCCTGCTGTGCTGAAGGTAACTGCCCACTGTTACCTTCATGAGGGCCCCGAGGTCAGGCAGGGAGAGGCCTCCTCCGGACTCCTGCTCTGCTGCCCGTAGGTGGAGACGCAGACCCCAGGCAGAGGGGCCTGTGAGGGTGGAGAGGATATGAAGTAAACAGAGTCTCCTTAGTGCTCATCACTAACACTCCAGACATTTCACTGACTTATCTGTTTGTCGTCTGTCTCCCACCCCTTTAGTGAAAGCCCGCGAGAATAGGGATTTTTGAATATTTGGTTCATTGCTATATCCTCAGCACCTAGAACAGTGCCTGTCACATCCTAGGACTATCATATCCAAGAAATGTTTGTTGAATGAATACATCATCAAAATAATAATAATGTTACTAAATTCTGAAAGAAAGTTTAGAATGCCATAAGGTATGTATCCTCAGAAACATCATTTAATTATTATGTAGGTATCTTTGTTCATTACCTTAAAATTCAAGGCCTCTGCCTACTAAGTTTTTACTTCCCCAAGGTAGTTGTCACTCAAAGGGAATGCCGCCCTTAATCAGCCCTCCTTCATTTTGCCTAGCCTTGCTAAGTTCACCATTATCACCTCCCTGTTGTGGAGCAGAGAAGACTTGCAAAAACAGCGCTATGGAGCGTTCTAGGCGAGTTCATTGTGGTTTCAGTTAGATCCCGTGGGCTCTCCAGCTTCTCTTTCCCTTGGAGCTGTAGCCACTCCAAGCTACAGAAAACTAAATGTGGCTGAAGAAGAGAAGTATGAAGAGTAAAACTGTTTCTGGTCTTCTAAATGGTATTTCAGGTGTAGGATATTATATGACTTTACTGAAGAAACCTCATTGTAACACAGAGAAGATTTCTGATCTGATCTATCATCACATACCAAAGGCAACTTTGGAGTCCAACATTGGAGACGAAGTAACATTTATACTTCCCAAAGAGAGTGTGCACAGGTATGGACCCAAGAGGGCTGCAGGAGTTGTTTGCCCGTGCTGAGTGTTCAGCGCCGTCTCCCTGTCTGCATGCTGGGCATAGGCACTCGATGCTGTAGAGTCTGGACGCCAGGCCTTTAGCATCTCCTCCAAAGACAGCACACTGTAGCCAGAACACATGTTCAGCTACAGGATTCTGATCATGTCACCTCCTTCCTTGATCCCTCAGGGTTTCCCAATTGACTTCAGGTTAAAGCCGAATTCTGTAATATGGGTTTACAGGGACCCTTGATTTTGTTAACTCCAACTATCAGTACCCGACTTACTGAGCTCAGGTGAAGATTTTACTTTTAATTATTTATTTCAGACCTCAAATAGGTTCCCAACCCTTCCCTTTCTCCTCTTCAGCCCCTCATGTCACTCTTAGATCAGAATCTTATGTTATACTTCACTGAGAAAATAAAAACCATCAAACCATCTTTATCACAAACCTGCAAAAAAACCTACTTGCTTTTACACTCATTTTTTTCTTTCTTCCACGTTGGTGCAACTGAGAGCTTGTTTCTCTTCCTGTCACAGTCCCACCCTCCAGCACCAGCTCAAGACCCATCCACCCCATCTCCTCAAGAATTTCCTTGTTTGAGTATCCTCTCTCTCATCTGCATCAGCAATTTTGCTCTTTCCTGGATCGTTTCTATTCACATGCTATCATACTCTGAAGAAACACTTTCTTGGGCCTACCTCTTTCCAGCCACCACTCCGTGTCTCTGCTACACTCTGTAAAGACTAGTCTAAACATGTTGCTTCCTTGCTCTTGCCTCCCATGCACTTCTCAGTCTACTCAGTGGCTTCAGCCCGTACCCTTCCGTCCACACTGCTGTTTTAAGGTCAGTAGCAGCCATAATCATCAGGTAAGATGTCACTTAAGGCAGTAGGGACTTTTCTCTCTTTCTTTAAAAAAAAATTATTAGAGGCCGAGCACAGTGACTCAAGCCTGTAATCCCAGCACTTATGGAGGCTGAGGCAGGAGGATTACTTGAGGCCAGGAATTCCATACCAGTTACCTGAGGCCAGGAATTCAAAACCAGTCTGAGCAAGAGCAAGACAAAAAATAGAAAAATTAGCTGGGCATGGTGATGTGCGCCTGTAGTTCCAGCTACTTGGTAGGCTGAGGCAGGATGCCACTGTACTCTAGCCCAGGCTACAGACAGAGCAAGACCCTGTCTCAAAAAAAAAAAAAAAAAAGCATTCATTGGGTAATATTTTATACCTACAAATAAATATGTTACATATATATATAGTTTATGATGTGTAAATAGTAAAGTGAACACTGGTGAACCCTCAGTGCAACCTCAGAACTAAGACATAGCAATAACTTTTTAATCTGACCATACTCAACCCCGCAACATCAATCACATAGTAAACCATTCCTTTCTTTTTGAATCACTCTCCTCTCCTGGCTTCCTTGGCAAACTTTACTCCTTGGTAGTTTGACTCCTACCTCTCTGGCCGCTCCCAAGTGGCAGTTGGATAGACTGGGAGACAAACAGTTTAGGGAGGGGTGGTTAAGAAAAGGTCAGTTAGGAATTCCTTACATCTGAAAGGGCCGTCAGCCACCCCAGGGGAGACGTCTGGAAGGCAGTTGGATGTCCATGAATCTGGAGCTCAAGGAGAGGGTTAGCCAGGAAATGCTTAGGAGTCAGCAATTTATGGAGGCGTTTAAAGTCACGGGAAGGAAGATGGTCATCTAGGAATAGAATGTAGAGAAATAAGCAAATAGAGTTTATGACCTAAAATTTGAGTTCCCATAGAGGAGAGGGACCCTACAAAAAGACTGGAAAAGAACAGCCTCAAAAAGATGAATGGATATATTCGTAAGGGATATTATTGGAAAAATAAAAATAAAAAAATAAAAGATTAAAAATTCTAAATATAAAAAAAGAAAAAATAAGAGGAAAAAAAGATGAATGGAGAATAAGCACAAATACATAAAATTGGAATTGAGAATTGGGGAAAAACAACCCACAGATACAAAAGAATTAGAAGGCAATATTTTGTACATTTTTAAACTAATATAAAACCTGAATAAAATGGATGATTATCTAGAAGAATAATTTTATTGAAACTGGCTCAAGAAATACCACAAGGTTTTTATAAATCTGGTCATTTTTGTCAAATATTTAAGGAAAAAATAATTTGGATTCTGTTTGAATTCTTCCAGAGAATAGAGAACATTAAAAAATGCTCCTCACTTCTTTTTACTAATCCAGCTTAATATACTCTTGAAGTTCATTAAAAGAATGCTACCCCATATTGAAAAGATGGTTTGATGTTAGGATTAATTAATATAATTTACCATGGTATGTCAAAAAATATATCCATGTATTCATCCACATACATGAGAAAAATATGCTTGTTATAATAATGTACTAGGAATGCAAATAAGAGTGTGGCCGGCCAGGGCTGGGGTGGCCTGAGTTGACCACAGCTCCCTCCGGAAGCCACAGAGCTTTGGCTGTGCCCCAAGGCTGGTGCAGGGAGGGCAGCTTCCCCCTGACCGCTTCCAGGTACAGCCTAGAAATTACCTATGATTGGTTGGGCCTGAAAAATCACACATGAGTTTTTTAACCAGGAGTCAGAGTTCTCAACACACAAAATATCATCATAAATTTAAAAACAAAGATGAGTCCACTTGCTTCAGCCATGATGGAACAACTGATAAAGAGCATAGCCTGCCACTGACACTGGACAAAAATGTGTGAAGCCATTGCAGATATTAAGCAATAGGAAGTCCAGGACTATGATTCTTCAGAGAAGGGAAACACCAAGAGAGACCTGTATTTGTCCCAGCTCTTTGGATTGGGGTACTTTCTAGAACATGGCCCAGGAAGATAAAAGCAAATTGGAGTGTAGCAGTGGACTTGTTGAGCTGAAAAGGTAGAGATGAGAGTTCAGAGCTTCTGAAGTGTCTGGACTTTGTGGGATTAGGACAGGAGAGGAGAACACTGGTAGAAGAGGAGAACACTGGGCCCCAGAAGTCTCTTAACTTGTGGGAGTTCACTTGAATCTGTGGCTGAGGGTTGGGCTGTCCAAGTGCAGGCCAAGAGTTCCTGATGCACAGCAGAGAGCAGCTACTGTGGACCTGAATGCCCAGTGAGGATAATAGTGGACACAGTGCTGAGAAACATGGGGAGTCCAGCCCAGCCCACGTGATGAGCTCTCACTGGATACTCTGAACATTCAGTTGAGGTTCTGGAAAGGCCATTCCATAGGAATAAGGACCCGTAAAATAAGGGCCACATCCTAGAACTAGGGATAAAACCAAAATAGAACTACTCTAATAAAGTTGAAAACCAAGCCCAACAGTATTGAAAAGATCTGCCAGCAATATGCCTGCTTTCTAGAACATGTCAACCTTTTAAAGGAAGGCAGTACAATTTTGACTCTCTACAATACACCATCTACAATGTTCAGCATACAATAAAAAATTACTAGCTGTGCCAAAAGCAGAAAATTGTGACTCATAATAAAGAAAAAACATTCAATAGAAAGAAACCTCAAAATGACCCAGATGCTGAAATCAGCAGATAAGAATTATACATACTTAGCATCTGAGTCCATTTTGTGTTGCTATAAAGGAATACCTGAAGCTGGATAATTTATAAAGAAAAGAGGTTTATTTGGCTCACAGTTCTGCGGATGTACAAGAAACATGCACTGATATCTGCTTGGCTTCTGGTGAGGGCTTCAGGCTCCTGCTCATGGCAGAAAGGGAAGGGAAGCCAGTGTGTGTGGAGATCACGTGGTGAGAGAGGAAGCAAGAGAGAGAGAAAGGGGAGGGAGGTGCCACGCTCTTTTTAGCTACCAGCTCTCATGGGAACTAATAGAGCAAAAACTCACTCACCTCCCCACCAGGGAAAATATTAATCTACTCATGAGGGATCCACCCCCATGACCCAAACACCTCCTGTTTGGCCCCACCTCCAACATTGTGGATCAAATTTCAGCATGAGATTTGGTGAGGACAAACAAACCATATCCAAACTATAGCACTTAGTATTTAATAATAGATAGGGACTTAATGAATGCACAGATGGGGGAATCTAAGCAGAACAGTTGGAAAAGAACTTGATGGAAATTCTGGAATTGAATAGTACAAAATCTGAAATGAAAAATTCACTGGATGGACTTAACAGCAGATTGGAGACTGCAAAAGAAAGGGTCAGTGAACTTGAAGACGGATCAGTAGAAATTGTTGAACATGAAGAAAAAAGAGAAACATTATTTGAAAGAAAAGAGAGCCTCAGTGACAGTGGGACAATACAAGTGATCTAATGTGTAACTTGAGTTCAAGAACAAGAAGAAAAAGAATGGAGCAGAAAAATATATAAAGAAATAATGGCTAAAAATCTTCCAAATTTGCTGGGCGCGGTGGCTCACGCCTGTAATCCTAGCACTTGGGAGGCTGAGGCGGGTGGATCGTTTGAGCTCAGGAGTTCGAGACCAGCCTGAGCAAGAGCGAGACCCCGTCTCTACTAAAAAATAGAAAGATATTATATGGACAACTAAAAATATATAGAAAAAAAATTAGCTGGGCATGGTGGCGCATGCCTGTAGTCCCAGCTACTCGGGAGGCTGAGGCAGGAGGATCGCTTGAGCCCAGGAGTTTGAGGTTGCTGTGAGCTAGGCTGACGCCACAGCACTCACTCTAGCCCAGGCAATAAAGCGAGACTCTGTCTAAAAAAAAAAAAAAAAATCTTCCAAACTTGATGAAAGCATTAACTCACAGATCCAAAACACTCAGCAAACCCCAAGCAGAACAAACACAAAGAAAAACTACACTAGGGCACATCGTAGTCAAATTGCTGAAATCCAAACAAAAGAGAAAAATCTTTTTATAATAAAAGCAGCCAGAAAATAAAATATTACCTATGTAGGAACAATACATATGACAGCTGGCTTCTGATGAGAAACAGTGGAGTCCAAAGACAATGCAATGATGTTTTTTAAATCCCAAAAGAAGAAAGCTGCAAAATCAGAATTCAATTTCATGCAAAAGTATTCTTCCATAGTGAGGGTGAAATAAAGACATTTTGAGATAAACAAAAGCTGAGAGAATTTCTTACCAGCAGACCTAGACTATAAAAATGCTAGACCAGACACAGTGGCTCATACGTGTAATCCAAGCACTTTGGGAGGCCAAGGTAGGAGGACTTCTTGAGGTCAGGAGTTCGAGATCAGCCTGATCCAAAGTGAGACCCCATTTCTACTAAAAAGAGAAAAATTAGCCAGGTATGGTGGTGACCACCTGTAGTCCCAGCTGCTTGGGAGGCTGAGGCAAGAAGATCACTTGAGCCCAGGAGTTAGAGGTTATAATGAGCTACGATGACAGCATTGCATGCTAGTCTGAGTGACAGAGCAAGACCCTGTCTCAAAAAAAAAAAAAAAAAATTAAAAAAAATCAAGTTGTAAAGGAAGTTCCTCAGTCTAAAGGAAAATGATACAAGATGGAAAATTTGTATATACAAAAAGGAATATACACTTAAAAGTTGTTAAAATGGCCTGTAATCCCAGCATTTTGAGGGGCTGAGGTGGGAGGATCACTTGAGGCCAGGAATTCAAGACCAGCCTGGGCAACAATGAGACCCTATCTCTAGAAAAAATTTAAAAAATTATCCAGGCATGGTGGCATGCTCCTATAGTCCTAGCTGCTTGGGAGGCTGAGGATGCAGGATTGCTTGAGCCCAGGAGTTCAAGTTTACAGTGAGCTATGACTGTGCCACTGCACTCCAGTCTGATCCACAGAGTGAGACCCTGTCTCTTTAAAAAAAAAAAAAAGACAAGGAACATTACCAGATGTTTTTACCTATTGCCATGTAACAAACCACTCCAAAACTTACTTGCTTAAAAAACAACCATTTTATTACCTCTCAGGCTTCGTGTTTGATTGAACTCATCTGGGCAATTCTACTCCATGTGCTGTCAGCTTGGGCTGCAGTCATGTGGGGGCTAGACCGGGTTGGAACATTCGAGACGGCTTATTCTCATGTCTGAAAAGTTGTTGCTGGCTGTCATCTAGAAGTTCAGTGTTATTGACTCGAGTACCTTGGTTCTCCTCCCCTGATCCCTCTTTGTGGTTTGGGCTTCTTATGGCATGAATTTCAAGAGGAATAAACCCAGGAGTGAGTATTCCAAGAGAGAAGGAGCAGAAACTATCTGTCCTCCTAAGGCCTGGGCTCAGAAATCCCAGAACATCACTTCTGTCCTGTTCTGTTGTCAAAGCAGGCAAGGGTAGGCCACACTCAAGAGAGGGAAAATGAAGGCTGTCTTTTGATGTGAGCAGAGGCTGGAAAGTAGAAGAGTCGGCTTGTCGGGGTCAATCTTTGCATACTAGTTCCCACAGTCCATCCCCTGGTCACCAATATCCATGTCCTTCCCACATGCCCACCTGTAAAATACACGAATCCCTCTTAAGACTTCTCTTGTAAAAAGTCTCATCCCTTTACAGAATCCCTGAAAAGTTCAGGATCTTCTTATCTGAATCATGTCTAGGTACAGATGATGCTCCTCAAGTGAGGCTTTGTGTTCAACTCTTTGGTTGTGGTTCTTCTTCTTTTTTTTTTTTTATTATTCCACTATTGCACATCAGTGGCAGGTTGTGGTTCTTCTTGATTTGAAGACTTATGAACTAAAGAGAGAAGTTATCTGGTCCACACATTCCCAATGCACTGACCATATAATGAGACCGGGGTAAGATGACCACAGTAGATACTACCATTCAGAAAGAGGAAAACTGAGAGGCACACAACAGTTACTAGTCTGTAGCAATTCTGAATTCTAGCTGGACATGTGTCACCAATTTCTGCTTTTTTAGGGGCAAGAAATGTATGTTGATTAGGACATAGTTTGGCTTCCTAAGAGTGGTTTTGATCAGCCCTTGACTCCACCCACTGGGCTGTATGATCTCTGACTATAATGGAATTAAATTAGAAGTTGATTACAGGCCGGGCGCGGTGGCTCACACCTGTAATCCTAGCACTCTGGGAGGCCGAGGCGGGAGGATTGCTTAAGCTCAGGAGTTTGAGACCAGCCTGAGCAAGAGTGAGACCCCATCTCTACTAAAAATAGAAAGAAATTAGCTGGACAACTAAAAATATATAGAAAAAAATTAGCTGGGCATGGTGGCACATGCCTGTAGTCCCAGCTATTCGTAAGGCTGAGGCAGGAGGATCGCTTGAGCCCAGGAGTTTGAGGTTGCTGTGAGCTAGGCTGACGCCATGGCACTCTAGCCTGGGCAACAGAGCAAGACAGAGCTCTGTCTCAAAAAAAAAAAAAAAAAAAAGAAGTTGATTACAATATGAAATCTAGTCCAGGCACAGTGGCCCACACCTGTAATCCTAGCACTTTGGGAGGCCAAGGTGGGAGGATTGTTTGAGGCCAGGAGTTTGAGGCTGCAGTGAGCTATGATCGTGCCACTGTACTTCAGCCTGGGCAACAGAGGGAGACCCTGTCCCTTAAAAAAAAAAATCTAGAAAAACAACAAATATTTGGAAGTTAAACAACATACTTCTACTGGTCACATGGTGGGGGAGGTTACCTAGGCGGGTTTCTCCAGTCTGTGGCCGGCCAGTAAAAAAAGAAAACAACATACTTCCAACATATCAAAAATTTTCAGATGTTACTGAAGCCATGCTTAGAGGGAAATATATAGCTTTTAAAAACTTACATTAGAACAGAAAACGGGCTTAAGATTACCTTAGTTTCCAACTGAAGAGAGAGGAAAAGAAGAGAAAATTAAACCCAGATTCTGTAGAAGAGAAGAAATGAAAAATATAGGAAGAGGCCGGGCACGGTGTCTCACGCCTGTAATCCTAGCACTCTGGGAGGCTGAGGCAGGTGGATCGTTTGAACTCAGGAGTTCGAGACCAGCCTGAGCAAGAGCGAGACCCCGTCTCTACTAAAAATAGAAAGAAATTATCTGGACAGCCAAAAATATATATAGAAAAAAATTAGCCGGGCATGGTGGCACATGCCTGTAGTCCCAGCTACTCGGGAGGCTGAGGCAGAAGGATTGCGTAAGCCCAGGAGTTTGAGGTTGCTGTGAGCGAGGCTGACACCACGGCACTCTAGCCTGGGCAACAGAGCGAGACTCTGTCTCGAAAAAAAAAAAAAAAGGAAAATATAGGGAGAGAAAACAATGTAATAGGAAACAAAAATTAGAAAGCAACCTTTTCTTGGAAAAAAAAATAAAATAAAAAGGAAACAAAAAAATGGATAAAACTTAAAAGAGCCAAATGTTGTTTATTTAAAAGTTTAATGAAATTGATAAATTAATTTATACACCATTAAATGATAATCCATTAATTATAAGACCATTAGAGAAAGAAAGGAAAAAACCAAATTAACCAGCATCAGGAATGAAAGACTGCTCTAGTTACACAGCCTAATGTTACAAAAGGACAATAAGTAAATATTACGAATAAATAAATTGGACAATTTAGATGAAATGGACTGATTCCTTGAAAAATATAGCTTCTCAAAGCTGGCACAAAATGAGGTAGAAAAATCTGAACAACCATATACCTATTCATGAAATTGAATTTGCAATAAAAAATATTCCCAAAAAGAAAACTCTAGATCCTGTCAAACATTCAAGAAAAAAATAATCCCAATCTTTTAAAAAATAGAGACAGGATCTTACCAACTCATATTAAGGACAACACAACTCTGATACCAAAACCTGGAGAAGGTCTGACAACAGGAAATCACAGACTAATGTTCCTCATGAACATAGATGAGTTGGTGAATGGACTTACATGGAGGTTCCAAAATGGCTTTGTTCATGTCTGGTTCTTTGGCAGGGTTGCTGGAAGCCTGGACCCACCTAGGACTGTTGACCAGAACATAATACATGTCCTCTTTTGCATGGTGGTTTCAGGGTAGTGAGGCATCTTACCTGATGGCTTAGGGCTCCCAGAGAAATCAAGGCACCTGAAGCCTTCTGCCTGACCTCCGTCACTTCCACTGCTTTCTCTTTGTCAAGCAAGTCACTAAGACCGGCCCAGATAAAAAGAATGGGAATTAAAGGCTGCCTCTCAGTGGGAGAAGTAGCAAAGAATTTGCAGTTATGTTTTATCTACCATGTTATCCAAGATAAATGAAAGCATATGTCCAAACACAGGACATGTAGAAGAACGTTTACAGCATGGGAGTTTGTTTGTTTATAGACAGGGTCTCACTCTGTTGCCCAGACTGGAGTGCAGTGGCTCGATCATAGCTCACTGCAGCCTTGAACTCCTGGGCTCAAGCGGTCTTCCAGCATTGCATCAACCTCCAGAATAGCTGGACAATGTCCGTAAGCCACCATGCCTGGCCAATGTTGTTAATTATAGTCATCCTACTGTGTATGG
>JAQIFY010006179.1:0-10505 GCA_028533085.1 Varecia variegata
AAAAAAACATAATAAACTATTAAGAAACACAAAATGGTGTAAATACCAGAATTAAATGGTAGATTTTTTCAGATTGGATAAAAAAGCAATGTCCAATTATATGCAAACATTAATCCAAAGAAAGCTGGAGTAGCTATATTAGTCATATAAATAATATAATTCAAGATCAACGTATATTACCAGGAATAATAACAAACATTTCTTACTGACAATGCTGTTAATTTATCTCAAGGAAATGAGGCTTTTGAATCTGATATGTGCCTGATAACAGAACTTCAAAATATATAAATTAAAAACTGACAGAATAGAAAAGGGAATTAGACAAATTCATAGTCGCAGTTGAATATTTCAAAAGTCCTTCTTATAATTGATAGAGTTGAGAGAAAATCAGTAAGTGTAGTAGAAGACATGAACACTTTAACAACTTAATTGAATTTATAGATCATTTTAGCAACTAGTAGAATACACATTTATAGATCACTTTAGCAACAAGTAGAATACACATTTGTTTCAAGCTCACATGGAACATTCACTAAGATAGACCATATGTTGGGCCATAAGTTAAGTCTCAAATTCAAGAAGGTTGAAATCATTCAAAGTATTTTCTCTGATCATGGCAAAATGAAAGTTAATTACAGAATTATCTACATAAATTTCAAATATTTGGAAAATAAACAGACCAATAGTGTATAGATCAAAGAAGAAATAATATGAACTGAATGAGAAATGAAAACAAAATTTATAGCATTTAACTAAAGCAGTGTCTAAAGAAAAATTTAAGTGTTCATTTGGGAAATAAAAATTTCAAATTAATCTAAGCTTCTACTTTCATAAACTAAAAAAGGAAGAGCAAATTAAAGTATGCAAATGGAACATAAAGTTAAGAGCAGAAATCAAAGATAAAGAAAACAAAGTGGAATAAAAACTGATTTTGCGAAAGATCAATACAATTGATAAATGTTTGGCTACTTAAACCAGAAAAAAAAAGTGAAGACACAAATAACTAATAGCTGGAATGGAAGAGGGGATATTAATACAAATCCTGTAGATATTAAAATAATAAGGAAATATGGGTGGATCATACCAATAAATTTGACATCATAGACAACATGGATAATTCTTTGAAAGACAAAACTGCCAAAGCTCACTCAAGAATACCTATAGCTAGTGTCATACGTAATGATGGAAAACTAACTGAATGCTTTACCCCCAAGATTGAGAATAAGGCAAGGATGTTTCCTCTAATTGCCTTTATTCATCATTGTGATGAAGGTTTTTGACAATGCAGCAAGGCTAAGGAAGGAATAAAATTTTTTATGTAAACAACATGACTGTCTAGGAAATCTTAGAAAAAGTGCTACTAGGAATAACAGTTTAGCAAGATTGCAGATGGAAAGTATACAATATTCAGTCTTTTTTCTTTTTTTTTTTGAGACAGAGTCTCACTGTGTTGCCTGGGCTAGAGTGCTGTGGCGTCAGCCTAGCTCACAGCAACCTCAAACTCCTGGGCTCAAGCAATCCTCCTGCCTCAGCCTCCCGAGTAGCTGGGACTACAGGCATGTGCACCATGCCCGGCTAATTTTTTCTATATGTATATATATTTTAGCTGTCCATATAATTTCTTTCTATTTTTAGTAGAGACAGGGTCTCGCTCTTGCTCAGGCTGGTCTCGAACTCCTGAGCTCAAACAATCCGCCCCCCTCGGCCTCCCAGAGTGCTAGGATTACAGGCGTGAGCCACCGCACCCAGCCTCGGTCTCGTTTCTATATCCTTGCAATGAATGATTGGAAGTTGTAATTAAAAATAACATTTAAAATAGTATAAAATATAAAAGACTTAGTTGTAAAGTTAACAAAACACTTCAATACCTATACACTGAAAACTCAAATACAAAGAGAGAAATTAAGACAAATAAATGGAGATACACACCATATTACTGGATTAGAAGACTTAATATTATTAAAATGTTAATTCCAGCCAAATTTGTGAATAGATTCAATGCATTCACAATCTCCTAGTAGGGTTGTAAAAATAGAAATTGACAATGATTAAAAAATTTATATGAAAATCACAAGGCTAGATTAGCCGAAACAATTTTGATTTTTAAATATTGAGCTCTTATACTACTTGATTTTAAGACTATATTAGTCTTATTACCAACATAATGTATTAACATCAGGATAGACATGGATTAATGAAATATAATGAGTCCAGAAGCAGACCTATACATATATCTTTAATTGGTTTTCAGCAAATGTGCCAAGGCAGTTCAATGGGGGTAATGCATGTCTTTTCAGCAACTGAATTGCTGGATCAATTGGACATTTATGTGTAAAAAAAAAAAAAATAGCTTGAGCCTTACCTCACAGCATATAATTAATCACAAATGTAAATGCTATAGTGAAAACTATAAAATGCTTTGGAGAAAATTTGTGTTTTTCGGTTAAGCAAAGATTTCTTAGGACACAAAAGCATTTGTTATAAAAAACAAATTGGACTTCATCCAAAAACTTGTTGTTTTTAAAAGATACTATTTAAAAAATGAAAAAAATAATGCACAGACCCACCAGGAGAATATGTTTACAAAGGACATATCTGACAAAGGACTTGTATCTAGAATACATAGAGAACTATTGAGAAATTCAATAAGAACACTAAAAAAAAACGGATAAAAGATTTAAACAGTCACTTCATCAGGAAGATATGAGTGGTAATACTAAGTGGTGGTGAGGATGTGAAGCAACTGAGCTGTTGTGCTTTTTAACACTTTGTAAAAGATAGAATTACACTTACCACACAACTCAACATTTCCTCATATAGGTATTTAACACAGAGAAATGAAAACTTATGATCACAGCAAGATCTACATACAAATGTTCATAGCAGCTTTATTTATAATAGTAACAAACTGGGAAAAAAGCTCCTACTGTTGAAAACATCCTTCAACTATTGAAAGCATTAACACATTTTGGTATGTCTATACAATGGAATACTAATCATTGATACAGAGGAATAAGCTATACACAACATGGGCAAATCTTGAAACTACTTTGCTAAGTAAAAGTTTCAAAATGCTACTTACTGCATTATTATATAAAATTTTTGAAAAGGCAAAAACTATGGTGATAGGTTAGTTGTTACTAAGTGCCAGAGATAGAGAAAAGTATTGACTGCAAAGGCGACAAGTTTTGTGGGTTATAGAAATACCCTATGCCATTTTTTGGATGGTTGTACAACTGTACATCTTTGTCAGAACTCATATAATGTTTTCTCACATTTGATGAATTTTATCCTATATAAACTATACCTCAATAAAGCTGATTTAAGAAAATTAGATTATATTTGTGTCCCTTGTTAATATTCAGGGACTGTTTAGGGGCAGTGATAGGGGTAGTCTAGACTAAATTTAGTACCATTCATTAATTATACTCCTGTTAGCCTAGGAGATATAGTCAGGGAATACCCTAAATTCTGGCAGTCTCTTTCAGCACAAATACCTGGAAAAGCGGCTACTTTTGTTCTGCTTTCTCAGCAAACTGCAATTTGCAGTATGGTGGTTTAGCCCACCATCGTCTCGCGATGACCAATACATACTGCACTGTCATAACAACCTTTGTATCTTATGCTCAGTCACCTGAAGGCAGGTGATCAAATCCATTGGATCAGGACTTTCGTAAGATACTCTTTTTTTTTTTTTTTTTTCAGGTGCTGGCGGGAAGGTGAATGGGTGTGAGAGAGGTAGATTAACAAGGATGACTAAAATTGGCACGTTTAGGAAGAATTGGTGTAAATGCCTTTATGTAAAAAAATAAATGCATAAGCTGACTTTGTAGCTTGTATGAAGAGATTTGTGGTTTTTTTTTTTTTTAAACCAGATGCTTAACTTAGAATCAAAAGTATGATGTAACTGTCAAGAAGATAATATAAATCAGGCCTAGCATTAGTAGACCTGCACTTCAGCCAAATTTGTGATTCTTTGTTTATTTCTGAGGAAGACATTTGAGGAGACTATTAACTAGTGGACTTTCTGAATGGAAAGGTCATGTTATATGAGGGCAGAGAGAAGGAACTAGAAATTGATAGCTTGGGAGCTAATATTTTCATTTTTCTATGTATATTTTATTAATCCCACATCAAGAAATTGTGGTACTTTAAAGTGTTTTGTAAGGCTGTTACTAAAGGTTTGTTATAGGAAGTTGAAAAAGAAACCCTCCAAAGATCTAAAAATAGAGGAGTGGATAAATATACATGCATACGATAGAATACATTTCCACAGAAGTCTAGAATATTAAATAATATGGAGAAATGCTGACACCATATTAGTAAGTACGAAACTATAGCACAAAGCAGTATGTAGAATGATTCCATTTTTATACCAAAAAAAGGGTACTTATTTACAGATAAGTTGCTAAAGGACAGTAAGGATATACCAAGATGTTAACAGTGTTAGGGTTATAGGTAATTAAAAAAAATTTTTTTTGGTTATCTTTTCCTACAATGATGATGAATTATTTTAGGGGGGAAAAGTAGAATTTGTTTTTTAAAAACTATTCTTTATTGTATTATAAATGGATATCAGAAAGATGTCATTGCATTTCTTGTTACACTGGAAATTAAATACAGAGAGAAGGAGCTGATTTAATAACCCTACCCGCCTCAGGGAAGAGTTATGATCAGGTAAGTTTGAGAAATGTTGGGTAAAAGAAAGGTGACCTGAAGGGAGGGTGTGGTGGGATGTCTTAGCAATCATATTCTTTCATTGTAATACATCTACTTCTGCGGGTCCCAGTGTCCCGTCTGTGTTTCATCAGTTCTGCCTCTGATCTCAGTTCTCTCCTACCTGCTGCTTGTTTCTTCAGTCTCCTGGCATTTCTTACCTCAAGAGTTTATTTATGAATTAATTCTACTATATACCACCTAGTTTAATCTGGCTGTATATTTTTTCATGTCCCTACAATACATTGCTGCCTTGTGGGGCACCTGATGAAAAAGAAAAAAGATTGTTTCATCCCTGAAACGTCAGAATATGTGTCTGCTGCTGAGCCTGCAGAGATTATTAGGCACGTGCATGACTCACAGGGTTTAAATGAGATGATTTAAAATGAGACCAGTGTTTTTTTTTTCTGTGTCTCTGAAATTTAGATCCCTTAGGATGCTTTAGGACTCTTTAGGCAATAACTTTTTCTATTTTTTCCCTTTTTAATCTTTTAAAGCCACCATGGCTTATCTTTATTCTAATTTTTTGTCACTAATAAGTTATTAGGCAGGTGTTTCTGTCAAGCTTTTGGAATATACAAACTCTTGGCTGTATGACTTGATAAAAAGTAGACAAGTCTTTCAAAAGACTGAGCAAGGTAACCAAGAGATATGTTCCAGAAGGCAGTGATACACCTAGTTTTCCTAAATATTTACATCTTCTTGACTATATTCTTTGACTTATTAGAGTGGAATATTTTTCAAATATTTACTTGGATTTTTTATTTGAAATAAACATTTTCATAATTTGGTTCAGAATTACCTTTGCTTATGAAAACTGTAGGTTCCTAGGCCCAATACCACAGCCATTGAATCAGAATTTTCTGAACGTGGCCTGAGAATCCCAACTTTTTGTAACCTTTCCGTTTACACATTGAAGTTTGAGGACTATTGATGTGATTATTAAATGTATACATTTGGGGGTGTGATGAAATTAATGTTACTTCATCAGATATTAGATATCTTTAATATGGGCAGTTTTCAGACAAAGGAGTTTACTTCCTTGGAACAGACTGTAAGTCAATGATATAAATCTGATTGTAAAAGAAGGTCATATTTTTGAATACAAACTTATCTCTTCCTACTTCACATAAAAGATCCGCAAATCAAGCAAACACAACAACATTAATCACATAAATTTTAATTTGAATTAATTTATTACAGATACTCTCAGGAGAGGCATTGCAGGATGCTATGCATCTAGAATAGAGGAGAGAGATTTTTGACTGGAGTCTAAAGGGCAACACTAACTAACTTGAATCTAGTTTCAAGTGAATGTTAAGAGAACAGTTTCATCTTTGCAATTGTGAATTGTGCTTCTATAAACATTCGGGTGCAGATGTCTTTGTTCTAGAATGTCTTTTGTTCTTTTGGGTAGGTGCCCAATAATGGGATTGCTGGATCAAATGGTAGGTCTACTTGTATCTGTTTAAGGTATCTCCATATTGCTTTCCACAGGGGTTGCACTAGTTTGCAGTCTCACCAGCAGTGTATGAGTGTCCCTGTCTCTCCGCATCCACGTCAACATGTATTGTTTTGGGACTTTTTGATGTGGAAACAACCCAAATGCCCATCAGTACATGAGTGGATTGGTAAAATGTGGTATATGTATACCATGGAGTATTACTCAGCTATAAGAAATAACGGTGATATAGAATCTCTTATGTTCTCCTGGAAAGACTTGGAACCCATTCTACTAAGTGAAGTATCCCAAGAATGGAAAAATAAGCACCCACATGTACTCACCAGCAAATTGGTTTCTCTGATCATCACCTAAATGCACATTTGGGAATAACACCAATTGGGTGTTGGGCAGATGTGAGGGGTGGGGGTAGGGCATGAGTGTATACCTACATAATGAGTGCGATGTGCACTGTCTGGGGAATGGACACGCTTGAAGCTCTGACTGGGGGGGGGGAGGCGAGACATGGGCAATATACATAACCTAAACTTTTGTACCCCCATAATAAGCTGAAATAATAAAAAAAAAAAGAGCAGTTTCAAACTGTAGTCCAGGGCTGACACTCGTATAGAAATACTTGCTTCTTTCAACCAAAAGTGGTAAAAGAAAGCTTAGTTTTGACTTGGGATTCATAGTTGTGAGGAGTGTTTGTTTTAGAGACAGATATTAATCTGGAACCTGACCTTGAAGGAGTTATTTAATTTCTCTGAAACTGTTTTATACTCTGTAAAACTGAACAATAATAGTTTTCTTCTTGTATTGTGAAATGGGATAATGTATGTGTTGTGCTATGCTAGAAATTTGCATATGCCAAGTATTTGATCGATGTTAGCTTTTATTATTTTCTCCAATATTAAATTGACATTCCTTGAGAATCCATTATATACTACATGCTAGAAATGGGAAGTTAAAAACTAGCCTAAAAGAACTAGTCTAGGGTAATTTCGACAGATTTAATTACAAAGGTTTAATTATAAGCTAACCCAAGAAAGTTAAAAGGGAAGCCTTCAAAGTAGCCGAGTTGTGTTTGGTCAAACTAACTAAAAAGCATGACACTGAACTTGTTACCTCTTTAAGATACTATTTGTGTCTTAACTGTTTTATTCCCACTGTGTTAAGATAGTTGCTGCATCTTAACATTAGATTATGAAACAATGAGACTGTGAGGGAAATGTAGAAGAGAAAGGGAAATAAAGTGCTTCTTGAAAGAGCCCTTGGGCTTGTTTGGAGGTTCTAGCAGGGGAGTGCAGCTACTTGTACACTCTTGACCGAAGAACAGTCCTCCTGTATCGGAGTAGGTCTTCCTCTTCGCCCAAGCACGCAGTTTAGGGAGGGACGTACATGGAGCTGTGAGGGAGGAAGGGGACACCCGCCTAGCCAGCCAGATCAGCCGAATCAACCCTGGCGATCAATGGGGTGACAGATGTGGCAGCCAGATCGCTCTCACATCCTCAAAGAGCCCTTGGACAGAGACAGTGGAAACACTGTCAGGGGACCAGCCATGTTTTCTTACAGAGAGAAGCTAAGCAGCCCACGTGGGGATTGAATTGAACAACCACAGTCTTCTTAGCACTGGGTGCTAAGCAACTGAACTCAAACACCTGCATATTCTAAATAAAAGGTGCCAAGAAAGTAACGTTAGAAAAGAAATACATACTCTCAACCTTTCATTAATGTATTTAACACATTATTGAGTACGATATGCCTTCAAGAATGGGAAAACTCTTTTTTGAGCATTCAGTCTGGAAGAGGAAATTGATAATTTGAGGAAAGGTAGGTTCACCAGATGAAGGCTCACCACACTATAAAAATATATTGTTTACGAGATAAAGGTTCTTTTTTTTTTTTTTTTGAGACAGAGTCTCACTCTGTTGCCCGGGCTAGAGTGAGTGCCATGGCATCAGCCTAGCTCACAGCAACCTCAAACTCCTGGGCTTAAGCGATCCTACTGCCTCAGCCTCCCGAGTAGCTGTGACTACAGGCATGCGCCACCATGCCCAGCTAATTTTTTTCTATATATATTTTAGTTGGCCAGATAATTTCTTTCTATTTTTAGTAGAGACGGGGTCTTGCTCTTGCTCAGGCTGGTCTCGAACTCCTGACCTCGAGCAATCCACCCGCCTCGGCCTCCCAGAGTGCTAGGATTACAGGCGTGAGCCACCGCGCCCGGCCAAGGTTCTCCTTTTTTAAATACCCAAAGGTTTCCAGAACTTTCCCAGAAGACTCAGAGAGACTCTTGTCTGCCCTCAAAGGGAGAATGAAAAGGCAAAGGACTGGGCATAACTCTAGGGTTAACATTCTGCCATAGAAATAGACATTATATCAGTAAGAGGGCTGGCTTAAAGCTGCAGGCCTGAGATTTGTCATACTTTCTACCTTAAGGCTTGCAAACAGTCTTGAAGGAAGTGTGTGCAAATATCCTCCAAGTGAATTACATGTAAACTAAATTATTTAATAACACAATCCTACTTGATTCCTTTAAAAATAGTGATTTAGTGCTCCAGCTCCAGACTCAGGCAGATCTGGGTTGGAATCTTGCTTTTGCAATAATAAAATGTGACTGAACTCTTTAAGCCTCTTTTCCCTTATTTGTGAAATAGGGATGATAAAGTATTATTCATAGGTGATGAAGATAAGTGAGATATGTTTAAAATACTTAGCACATACTTAACATGTTAAGTTTTCAATAAATGTTTACTATTATTAAACTATACCCTAGCAGTCATTCTTTAAAAGGAAAAGAAAGGAAGTAAAATCAATCAATACACTAGATGTCAGTGTTGTGCTTCAAATAGTGAAGTGCACAAAATGCCTACTCTGATTTTATTTAGAGGGTATCCAATTTGAACTGGCTTTAGAACAATATTTAAGCAAATCTGGGAAAGTCAGAATCCTAACACTGCAAAAGAAGTATATAACAATGCTGGCACGGGCCATTGTATACCAATTATATTTTAAAACTGGCAATTTATTGAAAATAAGAGCTGCCAACCCCATTGGGCTCCTGTTATTTCTAAAAATTCAGTATAGAAATTAAGAACAATCTACCTTTGTCTAGGATGCCAGCATTTTTATCATATCTATGCTCTAAGGCTTGGAGTCATTTTCTAGGAGGAACTGTGTTTGAATCCTACCTTTAGTACTTATTGGCTGTGTAGATAATGATAATAACTGCCTTACCTACTCCATAGGGTCATCACAATGACATTTGGAAAATATATATTTTAAGAAGAGCCTTACTGAAATGTCAAACATTCTTATTATTCTCTGCATTTGGCAAACATTAGGAGATAAACAAAAGTAGACGGGGTATATTTAACACATAATTGTTGAGTTATTCTGAAGCCTCAATTTTTAAAAAGAGAATTTGCCCTTAGATGAAACTTAGAATAAACTGAGTGTATTTAAATACTATTTATGGCCCTATCCTAAGGTGGGATTAATTTATAGTATAGTAAACACAATCCTATGTATTTCATAGTGTACACTGATTGTCTTAAAGAAATATGAAAAAGACTCTAAACTCTCAACATAGACTATAAATCGTTTAATAACAATATTTGGTCTAACTGGAATAATATTTGAAATAGCATTCTTTTTGTACAGATCTTTGGGTCTTCTCACCATTTTGCATGTGAACGAAGCAGATATACCTCTATCACATTTATTTATTTATATATTTTTATTTCAGCATATTATGGGGGTACAAAAGTTTAGGTTATGTATATTGCCCATGTCCCCCACCCCTCCGAGTCAGGGCTTCAAGTGTGTCCATTCCCCAGACAGTGCGTATCTCACTCATTATGTATGTATACACCCATTCCCTCCCCACCCCACATCTGCCCTACACCCAATTAGTGTTATTCCTAAATGTGCACTTAGGTGATGATCAGGGAAACTAATTTGCTGGTGAGTACATGTGGTGCTTATTTTTCCATTCTGGGGATACTTCACTTAGTAGAAGGGGTTCCAACTCTTTCCAGGAGAACATAAGAGATTCTATATCACCGTTATTTCTTATAGCTGAGTAATACTCCATGGTATACATATACCACATTTTACTAATCCACTCGTGTATTGATGGGCATTTGGGTTGTTTCCACATCTTTGCGATTGTGAATTGTGCTGCTATAAACATTCGGGTGCAGATGTCTTTTTTATGGAATGTCTTTTGTTCTTTTGGGTAGATGCCCAATAATGGGATTGCTGGATCAAATGGTAGGTCTACTTGTATCTGTTTAAGGTATCTCCATATTGCTTTCCACAGAGGTTACACTAGTTTGCAGTC
>JAQIFY010000618.1:0-14916 GCA_028533085.1 Varecia variegata
TTGTTGCATCATTTTTATATTCGTTTTTTGTTTTTACAAACTTGTTTATCTGGCATCATAAGGGAATGAGATATTTTATAGATATGATTATCAAATAATGCTTCTCTTTAATGAGAAATGACAAAAGTTGTAGTAAAACATTTTCAATAAAACTATTTCTCAAATACATGTGTCTCTCACAGAACACAATGACCACTGGTTCATACTACTTCGTGAGAGCTGATTTTTAGGAATTTTCAGGAATTTTTAAGCCAATTAATACTATATTGATTGCTTGAAATCAGCCACAGTGGGAGTGTTTACACCATGAAAACTGGCAAAGAACTACAAGTCAGGGAATCTCCCTCTCTTCAGAGTCAGTTGTTAAATGTGTACCAGCATAGCACTGCCCATGGCACTTCCCATATTGTTTTGTCATTGTCTTTTGGTCACATGTCTTCAGCCCTCAAGCACTGTGAGCTTCCATGTGGGAGACAGGCAGCAGGTGGATAATGGAAAAGCAGGAAATCAGGGCTAAAATAGAGATTTTAACCTCTTACATCAAATACTCTGTCCATAAAGCATATGAAATCAAAGGATCAATCAAAAGCCACCTGCGTATTTTCTCTGCTTGGAATATATCATTTGAAGAGATAATTATTAATACATATATTCTTTGAAGATTGCTTTAAGAGGAGATGGTACATCTTCCCCATTACCTATTGGGATTTTGATATCCTGCGCAGTCAAGGAGGTTCCCTTTAAGACCAACCTCAGTGAGTAAAGTGTGTTTCCCATTATGCTGATCAAGGTGAAAATTAAGACCAGCTGATCTCCATCTCAAAATAAATTCCCTCTATTAAAATAAAAACCCTTATTTGCTCACCTTTAATCATTTCTACAATATAATTATTTTAACTTTTCCCTTATTGAACATGTTTTCTATAATTTTCATTAAATTGTGGCTCCCTCTTCAAAGATCTCTACATTCTTCAAACCAAAAAAAAAAAAAAAAAGTTGAAGCAGGAAGTGACTTTAGGGATTTTATAATCAAAGCATCGTCTTTTATAGAAGAAAAAGTAAGACTCAGAAAAATGGAAACATTTGCCAAGATTATACAGCTAGCTAGGGGCAGAGCTGGTACCCAAATCCATGCTCCAAGAGTACTCAATTCGGTATTATTTCCCCTTTTCTCACCTGCGTTTATCTTAGGACTACGGTGGTTAGAAGAGCTAAGAAAATATCCCCTCAAGCAATTCTTCTCTATGAAATATTTGCTTTCTGAGATTCTTGCTCTCTGGGCACAACTTGTGGGTGTTTCCCGGCCCCCTAGGGTTTGCCCCCAGGAGCAGTGCTTCCTTTTCTGGTTTGTCCTCTGTCCTGCTGGTTTCGTTTTTGTTTCAGCTTCCTGTTTTGTGTAGTTGACGTGCACAACGGCACACAAGTGTACACAGACACATCCTCACTGCCGTACGAGGCGGTGGTTCTTGTGTGGCAGGCATCGGTGTATGCACGGTGGACAGCTAAGAGGTGGGTGTACATGACTGTGATAGAGAAAGGTGGGGACTATGGGGTGGCAGTTGGCGGGCCAGTTTGTTTTGAGCACTTGTTAAGGCAAAGATTTGCGAAGTACAGTGACTGAGGATGTAGCAGAGGGAAAGGAGGAACAAACAAGGCAACAGATGACTTACACAGAGCTGCCCCTTACAGGCATACAGGAATACATCAATTTTCTTCTCTCTTACCCTTTAATTGAAAATCATTCTTCCTCCTATTCTTTTTGTAAAAATTAAAATTGCATAGCCATTTGTGGATTAAATATTTATATTAAATATAAATTAGCTTAAAGCTTACTGAGTCTTGTTATATGTGAGGCACTTGGCTTCTGCCTCAAAACCTTGTGAAATCTATAAAAGTTGTCACAGCCTCCATTATTTTTTCCCTTCCAGAATATGTATCTATAGTAGATCGCATAGTACTTTGAATCTAACAGGCCTCAGGGTTTTTTTTTTTTTTTGCATTTTTTAAATTGACGTATAATAATTATATATATTTGTGGATACATAGTGATTATTTCAATACCTACAATGTGTTGTGGTCAAATCAGAGCAATCAGCATATCCACCACCTCAAGCAACTATTTGTTTCTTGCTGCATAAAAAATTCCATCGGAATGTAGTGATTTTTAAAAAACATGAATATTTATTATCTCATACTTTCTGAGAGTCAAGAATTTGGGAGCAGTTGGGAGCAGCAGGTGGATGGTTAGCTGGATGGTTCTGGGTCAGGCTCTCTCATGAGTTTGTCCTCAAAATGTCAGCTGGAGGTTCAGTCACCTAAAGGCTTGACCAGGGCTCACTCACATGGATGATGGGGGGGTGATGGCTCTTCACCGTGGGAACTCCACAGGCCTGCCTGAGTATCCATCCTCACAACATGGCAGCTAGCTTCCTTGAGAGTAAGGAAGCCAAGAGACAGCAAGGTAGGATCTGCAACGTATTTTACGGCTTAGCCTCAGAAGTCACACATCATCTTTTCTACAATATCCCATTGGTTACCGAATTCAGCCCGTCTCAGTGTGGGTGAGGCCTGCACTAGGGTATAAATATCAAGAGGCAAGTATCACAGGAGGCCATCTGGGTGGTTGGCTACCACACCAACGCTATTGGATTGTTGTGAGGATTACCTGATTTAATACACTTTAAGTTCTTAGCCTGGCATGTGTCGAGAGCCATTTTAAGTCCTAATTAAATGTTAATTGTTATAATCATTGAAAATAATTTAAACGTTTGTGCCTAATTCCTGTTTAAACTTTGGAAAGACAAATAAAGCACAGAGAAGAAATTTTAAATAAATAGAAATATCCACTTCTTTCTTGTTTTCATCCCTCTCACCTCGAACAGTATATATAACATAGGACATGCAATGAGGATTGTCAAAATAAAATATAATATCAGAATCCTTGTAACGCCATAGGTAACTATATGGCTATTGAAAGAAGCTTTATTAACTACAAAGTTTCAGTATTCTACAGTAAAATTTCATATCTGCCTTACACGGTTCTTCTGAGATTATAAGTAAGAAAAATAATAAGAGAAAATTCTTTTTAATATAGTGAATGCTCTTCAGTGCTCTTTAAGTTCATAAATTCCTCATGTTCTTCTGAATACAATTAGTGTTTTATTTAAAAGACATCTTTTTATTGTGAATGACAGAAACCAACTCAGTCTATTTTAACAGAAAAGGGAATTTTTAAGCTCACACAATTGGTAAGTCAGAGGTGGAACAGTGTGTGACACAACTGAACCCAAGGGTCAAAATGGTCGTCTGGTCACTTCCCTTCTCGCCTCTGCTTATTTCTCCTTGACTTCAGTCTGCAGGCAGGCTTTCTGTGGCCAGTAATATGGTCACCAGCACTCCCGAACTCCCACATTTATAGCATCGCAGCAGAGTGGAAAGAAGATACTTCCCTCCCAGCAGCCATCTGTCAAGCTCAGGTCACTGGCTCGCTCCTGAGCACGTCGCCGCAGCTGGGGAGATGGGTGCACTGATTGGCCAGCCTGATTGATGTGTCCACCCAAGATGACAGTGATGATGGTGGTGGTGAGCAGTGTGGGTGGGACAGGGGTCAGGGGGTACTGTGATTTTTTAGTCCCACCAGCTTACCAAAGGAACCTCATGGGGAAGTGTGTAGGAGAAAAAAAAAAGCTACCTGTCTACTATGAATAAGTAGGAAGTATGATAGAAACAATCTCTAAGACAAATTAAAAACAAATGTTTAGAACAACTGTGTTTCCCAGTTACATATGCATGATATTTTTATTTTAGATTTTACAAAGCAAGAAGGTGCAGGCTGTGCATATCCTATGGCTAGAAGATTAACATGTTTGTCATCTATGAAGAAAATCTTTCCTGCTTATTACTAGAACAATGGACCACACAAAAATTAGATTTTTAATAACCCGTGATAGTAAAGTATAAAAGCTGGAAGTATAAAAAGTTGCATATGAACTTTGTGAAGATTCTATAGACTAGTGGTTTTAAACTAGGTTAAGAGGCATTGGTTCAGGAGCTATTTATTGCTGAAGGATGATGGAGAAGCAAAGAGGAGTCTCAACCCTCTGTCTCTCACCTTTGCTTTTATCAGCCTTATCTAGAGGGGTCTTGCATGATTTTTCCTTTGAAAAGAAAGTTATGTTGCCAAAAGACTACTTTGAAAACCTGATGTCATAAAAAAAGTTATTGTAAGTTTTAGGGTCTGTGTATATCCTTACTTTCATTCAGTCAATCAACAAACACCTGATTAGTGTCTACCATACAAAATGGTTGGCAAAATAAACAAATTTCTCTTCCCTCTTGGAGCTAAGAATTTAGGATATATCTGTCATAGGGTTTTTTAAGTTCAGACCAGAAACTGCTCAAAATCCACTAGCATTTGACAGATATTTAGTTAGATCCTATTAAGTGTAAGGTAGTAGGTAAAGCAACATCACAGGTCGGTGCTGAAAATGCAAAGATGAATAGCAATCTTTGATCTCAGAAAATTGCAAATCGATACTTTGCTTCTTGGCTCCAACGATGATGGACTTTTGACTTCTCTTATGTTTCCGCTTGCAGTGAGGCAGGAAATATAAAGTGAGAGTTGTCTGCCATATTTCTTGTTATCCCACTTCCCCAACAACAACGAAAAATTCCTTCCTTAAGGTTTAAGGAATCTCTGTGAAGAAAAATAACAGCAATACAATAGCTCTTGGGTGGTTAAATCACAGCTCATGGACTATTTGTAGATCCCAAGAGGACTATTCGGTATCAACATCATTCCTAACAGTGGAACAATATTTCAAATGCAAAGCCTTTTTGGAGGGGAAAGCTACATGTTTTTATTTATAACCATCTGTACTTTAATGCAGAATTCGTAGTGTAGAGTTTCTTAAAGTATGGTTCATGGGTTACTTATATTAGAGTCACCTAGGGAGCTTGTTAAAATGCAGATTCCTGGGTTCCACCCCAGAACTTCCTAATAAGAACTTGCAGACTCCAGAATTCAGCAATTTTAACAAGGACCCTAGGTGAGTCTTAGGCACTCTAATGTTTCAGAAATATTATTTCAGAAACTTAAATTGTTATATAAGATCTCAAATGGGCAACCAAATCTTACCCTGGTATGTATGTATTCATTTGTTGTGTTATGAGTAGGCAACATTAATGTGCTCCATTTAAAAAAAATTTTAAAAAACCTCACCAATACACCATTAAACAATTTATTTTGGACTGTTAGCTACTAAGGAGTTTCCTGCCATATGTCAGTGTTTTATTCTAACTAAAATCAAAGTGACTGCTTGATAATAAAGACTCTTGTTTTCCCTTATCACAATAATCAGGAATGCAATAACGTTAACAAAAGAACAGCCCTCTGGTTGGATACCCAGCAACCTGACCCTCAAATTTATCCTGGGGCAAACAGAAAATCTCTAGAAGGTACTCCACATGTGCCCCATGTGCTTCCTATGTATTCTCACCTACTTCAGGTTTGCAGTACTGTTGCTCTGACGCTATCACTGCTGCGTCCTGGCCTTCTACCACTCTACTGCAGATGGAGGCAGCTTTCTAGGATGCTGTGGTTTTCTTCCCAAACCCAGGAGCTCAGTTTGGTCCTGCTTTCATGCTTCAAGTTCCAGCGCTCTACCCTGCCAATCTGAAATACTCTCTTCAGCTAGACTTGTATTGTCCCCTTAATCCGAGGCTTTAAATAGGTCCACGTTTTATCCTCAGTGTCTTGTGAGATTGAAATGTGGTTCTTATTTGGTCACAAGTCATTCATGGTAGAATTGAGGGGGTTGGGCAGGATGCTGATGACACTCAAATCGATCATTATTTCTTACAAAGGTTCTTCAACCTTATATAAAACTTGTTGACCTCAACATACTCCTTGATAGGCTGAGGTTATTTTTCTCCATAGGAGGTCTTAATAGGATGCTTTTGTTACTGAAAGTTTCATACTTGTCCCCCAGGCCGAATGAAGAATGAGGACAAGCGATTTGAGGAAAAGGAAAGAGAAGTTTATTAATATGCTAACACATGAGGAGGATGTCAGACTCTTGCCTTGAAGAACCAGCATTCCCCCTTTAAGCAGAAATACAGAGTTTTTAAAGGGGGTTTAGAGCCTCAAGCTATTGCTATTTAACTGTAGTATCTCCCACCAAGAGATCTTATGACCTTTGTCTGGATAATTCTGTTGAGCCATCTCCTGTGATTTAAGATACTAGAAAACAAAGAACAAAGAACACTCCTCTGCCCCTGTGATTACCGGCCTTGGGCAGGAATGCAGGTTTTAATTCCCAAAAATGGTGAGGGATTTTAAAGAGACAACTCATAAAGCATTTTGCCTTTTTTCAGGCCTTTACCTCTGTTACACTTTCATTAGGCTAACAATGTCACCAGGGACATAGAGGCTTTCTGTCTTCCTTCTCTGCCACCTAGAGCTTGTTGGTTTACAATAATGGAGAGGGAGCGTTATTTCATTTTTTACTAGTTACCCACAATCTACAGTGTCTGCCTTCTCAATTGATTTCTAACTATCCCCTGCTTTTTTGGTAAAAATATAAATACACAAAACTAAGAACTTTCAATAGCTTTTTAGGAGGATATAGGTAGCAAGAAGGGTTAACAATAAAACAATTGAGATTTAAACAAAACATTGATGTTTGATATCATCAATGATTCTAGAGTTTATGAATCATATCAGTTCTAGCCAATCAGAACTCTCTTACCTTTCACGAACAACCCAAGACTTCAATGGTGTGAGTAACATAAGCCACAGATCACAGTCTCATTTCAAATGAAAAGTGCCAAAGACTCACCCTCAGCCTCAATTCTGAAGGGAAGATGTATCAGAAAAAAGAAAGGAAGAAAAGAGGGGAGGAAGAGAGGAAGACAAGAAAGAAGACCTTTAAATATCTCAAAAGAACAACTGCAACCAACCATTAAAGTTAATTAGAACAAAGTGCCAGAAATAGAAATTTGAAAATTTCCTTGATGTTCACTCTAAAACCCACATTCTATAAAGCTCCCATGTGCTTCTTTATTTGGTTTTATTTCTAGGACTTGGGCTCACAGCAGCAGATGTGGGAGCAAAAATGAAATCAGAAGGACTTTGGTATCTGGAGTAAATTGCTCTCCACTGCATTAGCGAGAGAACAGATTGTAGCTAGGATAAGAGCAGTGTAAATAATTTTAAGTGTGCAATAGCACACAGCATCGATTTGAATGACCTGGTAACTTGGCACCATCCCAGGCAATTATTCCCTAAGCAGGATTTATGTCGTATGTTGTCAAAAAGCAGTGCAAATCTTGGATACAGATATATGTTTAGTTGTTGCTCTTCTCAATTGGAAAAGACCACTGGATTGCTCTAGTATAAAAATAACAAGGGCCATTTTATCTTTCTTTTTCTTTAAATTCACTAACCTCCAGTGGTATTAGGGAATAATTCACCTTTTCCCAGTTATTTAAACATTAAATCTTCTTGAATATGCACATGGAGATTTATTTTAAAAGTATCTGAAAAGGAGGATAAACATTTATCATTAAAATTATATGAATGAAACAAAAATGATCCTGTACCTTAGTTTTGAAAGTATCATTTTTATATATCTGAAACTATTCCTGGGCTTTTAATAAAACTGCAGAAGAAATTAAAATAGTTTAGCTTTTTCTCCCCTCCCATTTCTTTCTGGGGAAGTGTCAAGACTCAGATTCATATAAAGAACCACATGTTAATGTCATAGCCTCAGATTGAGAAAATGCCAAGGAGCACATCAGAGTTGGTAATGAACCTTCCATTGACAACTCCGTCAGCCTTCTGACTTCTCATTTTATGGCTCCCCACTCTGCCTGACGTTATATTTCAGGACTATGGTTGGAATGCTGAGCACCATGGTGTGCACATTCTAATCTCAGGCGCTCCGATGCCTTGGTGGCGATTTCTTTTCAGTTTGCAGCGATATACCCACGAACCTGTTGTTTAAACTTGGCTGTAATTTTGGCAACAAACCTGCCAGTCAAGGGGCTGATCTAACCCTTTCCTTTGCTGTACATCTCTCACTTACCACTTGCCAAGGCAGGGCCAGATATCTGGGACATCCTCAGGTAGGATTCTGAGCTAATGTATAAAATCTAGATTTATACATGTATTATAGGTCATAGCGTGAGAAAGAGAAAGCTGGGTTTTAACACTTTGTTCCTTTGGCTACATACACATGTCATTCTTGCTTACCACCCTTCTCTTGGTTTTCCCTGAAAACCATTTTATGAGTAAGGCCTCTTTGAATCCTCTTTTGTCTTATTTTGTTAATTGTGATAACATAAACTTATTTCTCTCCCATTTTTCCTCCTTCCTGGAGATTAGACACACTAAAACCAGGATAGCAAAAGGAGGAATTTGGTAGTTCAGATCAAATGTGGAATGAAGTGCAAACTCTAGCTATGCAAAGGAGAGGTTTATTTTGACAGCATAAAACTGTTCCATTGTCTTACCAATCCTCAATTTGATTTATAGGATCTAAAGTACTCCCCGCTTCCACACCATCCCCTTCCCCAAATAATTGTTAACTTGTCCCAGAGACTTGAGAAGATGAGGAAGGCCCCAGGGAGAAAAATGCCAAGGGGTCAAATAGACCATGGCTGTACCAGGAGAGGTTTGAATTCCTAGGTAATCAGAGGATGGAAGTGGGAGAAACCCTGGGACGTGGGAAGCCACGCTCAAGCTCTAGCCTCTGTGGACATTTATTGGATGTTTATTTATTTATTGCCTCTCAAAGTAAAGAACAATTTATATCCTCTGCATTCTATGTGAGTACTTGACTAACAACAAGGATGCTTAGAAACAAACTGTACCACGTCTCTTGTGCATTAGTATAGAACAGTACTGGCGTTACTCTTAACTGGAGTCCAAGCTTCTTCATGCAGCGAGGTAGCCAAAAAGGGCTTGCAGAATGAATGAATGTTATGGACGAGGTTTCTGTCTCTCCCTCTCTTATTTTCTCTCTCCACCTTAAACACACAGATCAATTTTTGCATGAAGCTATTCTATTTCACTATCTCAATTGATCTTTTCAATAAATGAAGCTCAGGTAGTGGAGAACCTGCCGCCTTAAGGCCACATGTGGCCTTCTAGGTCCTTAAGTGTGGCCTTTTGACTGAATCCAAATTTTACAGAACAAATCCTTTTATTAAAAGGGGTGCAGCAGAAAAAGATGAAGCTTTTCTTGCCTCCTTTTCTGCTTCAAAAAGAATAATCTTGACATCAGAAGGCCGCAGGGTCCCCACCTCTGCATGATTTCTCTATTTGATTACAATACACTGCCTGGGCAGTAACCACAAACTAGCACTTCAAGCAGAACAATTTGGGGAGGTCCTTGCCTATGTGACTACGTACGTAAAGCTCCCTGGAGATGGAGAAGGCAGAACTGTCAGGTTTTAGTCTGAAAACTGTCGGTTCTTGGTGTGCTCATGGCCGAAGAATGCCCAGATGCACCAAAGTTAGCCAAGCATGAAAATGAGGTTTATTGAGGAGAAAGATAGGATTATAGGGCAAGAGCAGGATATAGGTTTACAGAGCATGGTACATACGCCACAGATGATGACCAGACCCAGCAGGGCAAGCAAAAAGAGGAGCAAAGAGAGAGGTTGGCTACGGTCTGCATCATTTTATAGTGCCTGGATAGGGACCTCCCTCGTGGTTCAGAGGTCACCATAGAACCACTTTGATTGGACAGTTGGGAGTCACATGACCTGCACCTTAACTATGCATGTGAGTTCTAGGTCACTTTCCAGACTTTATGGTATCTATGCTGCTTGGCCCGTGGGCTAGAGAGTCCTCTGCGTTCTTTTGCTGCTCTCCAGGTATGGAGAATCAGGGTAGGCCAGGACCAAGATGGGAGCAACAGCTCCCACTTTCATCTCTACGAGACCCAGAATCCCTCACTATCTACTTGGCAGAACCTCTAGATCTCACCCAGGTCTTGACCTGGTCAATTTGGCAAACCCAGTTTCCTTGCACCTGTGGAATTGGCATTAGCCACACTAATTTATTTTTTATACTCATATAAATTGTATGGAATACGAAGTTTAATCAGAAAAAATTTAGATCAAGTCCTGAAAAGTTATGGTAGAGTTGCTATTTGGTGCTATTTGATCCAGCTCATTGTCTCCTATGTGACGATTTTCTGCCACAGTTGTGTTTCTGTGCATAGTAAAGTAAGATTATAAACCAAAAAATAAAGCAAGCAATCATGGGCTTTTGAAATTAGTGATGATCTTAGAGATCATCTGGTCAAAACCTTTATTTTACAGGAAAGAAACAGGTCCAGAGCCTGCATGTTTTATTCATTGACTTCCTACTGAATGCATGACACTGTTCTAGGTACTGGGGAAAGAGTCATAAAAAAATACAATGAGTTTCTGTCCTCGTGACATTTACATTTAATTGAAGAGTGAAGAAGTGTGTGTATGTGGGTGAGTGGAATGTCAGGTAGTGATACGTGCTAAGAAGAGAAATAAAGGATGGCAAATAAACAGAGTCATAGGATCAGAAGTGGGAGCTCCTCTGGATATGAGGCAAAACCCTTTAAGCAGACACCTGACTTACGTGAGAGACAAGCACCATGGCAAACTCAGGGGAGGAGTTCCAGGCAGAGAACAGTAAGTGCGGAGACTGAGAGTGAGAAGATGCTATGCCTGTTTGAAAGACAGCAGAAGTATGATTGGGACGCTGTGAGCAAGAGGGAAAGTGTAGGAAATGAGATCACAGAAATATCGAGTGTTCAATTATGGCCTCCAAGGCCAAGATAAGAAGCTTGGAATTTATTCTGAATGTGTTAGGAAAAGATGGGCTATTGGTAGGTTTTAGGAAAGAAGGTGACAAGATCACATTTACACTTGAATTGCTCATTCTGGCTGCTTTGTGGACTGAAGCTGTAAGGGATGCAAGAGATGCAGCAGAAAGAACAGTCAGGAGAACACTGTGTAGTAACAGTCTAGGCAAAGACTGGCAATGGCTTGAAATAGGATGACAGGTAGTGATATAGGGTCAGGTTTTAGGAATGTTCTGAAGACAGAGCTAACAGGATTTGCTGAGGGGTTAGACATGAAGTGTGAGAGAAAGAGAAGAATCAAAAGATGATTCCAAGCCTTTTGACATGAGCACCTGGAAGGATGGTGATGCCACTTCGTAAGATGGGGACAGAGAGACAAAGCAGGTTAGGGAAGTGAAAAAGAGAAGTCCAGGGTTCAGTTTTAGGCATGTCAAATTCAAGACTCATATTAGGCATCCAAGTGGTGACGTCAAGAGGCAATTTAATACATAAGTCTGGAGGTCAGGAAGAGTTTGCATCTAGAAATGTAAATTTGGGAATTATTACCATTGACTTATCCAAGATCACCCTTGGCAGACCTGAGACTTGAAGCCCAAATTCTGCTTCCTTCTTTGTTCCCAATCTGGCTATACCTTGATGACTTTATTAAAACAAAACAGACTTGACAGAAATTGGCACATATTATTTTCGTGTGTGTGTGTGTGTGTGTGTACATTTGATGAAATAAGTGAAAGTGAAATTCAGTAAGAGAAAATCCTGAATATAAAAAGAGATCTAATAGTAATTTGAAAATCAGCAGAATTTCTGAACTATAAAATAAAAATAAAGGTCCT
The DNA here is from genome assembly GCA_028533085.1 of Varecia variegata. NCBI lineage: Eukaryota > Metazoa > Chordata > Mammalia > Primates > Lemuridae > Varecia > Varecia variegata. The sequence goes on from JAQIFY010000618.1 coordinate 11,687, forward strand.
CAACTAGTCATGATGTTCCACCTAAAGTTCAAACATAGAGAAAGAGAATATCAGCTGGAGGGCCTTAGGAGACCTTGACCCTGGGAGAAAGTTGAGTTAGAGAAATGATATCAATGTCACCTGGTGTCAAGATCACATAGGACTTTGTAGAGCAAGTAAAATGTCACCACAGTGTACCTGAAATATATTGTAGCCTACCAAGCGCAGGTAAATGTTCTATTTGACTCTATCAGTTAAGAGAAGGAGCAGCTATGCCCCCAAGCAGCTGGGGCTCTGGATAGAATCTTCATGGAAAGAGTTGTCATATTTCAAGTCAAAGGTGAGAAGAAAGGGAAGAGAAGTTGTAGAACAGTATGTGAACTATCGAGAGGAAGAAGTAGCAGACCTGATAGTTTATCCTTTGATTGGAAGGATTTAAAGCTGAAAGTATTATTTAACAAGGTATATTGTAATAGAAAGCAAGTTCCAAGAAATAATGATATTTATTCAACAATCAGAAATGGTGTTTTTGATGAGCTAAACTGGTTGTGAAAGAGAGAGAATGTCTAATATTTCACAGAAGATCCTGAATTTGGAATGTCTAATGATGGGTAACTCCATTTTCTAAGAGTTGCCCTACATACTTTTGAAAAAATACAACTGGATGAGAGAAGTGGTAACACCAACAGGGTGTCACATAGAGTTTTAAAGACATACATAGCCACTTATCTTATTTGATCTACATTTAAAAAGCTGTGAGATGAGCAAGACAGGTAAGGTCCTTCCTGTTTTCCAGATGAGGAAGCAGACACTCAGAAATGGTGGAGATAGTGTTCAATGCAGGGGCTGCATTTAGAGCTCATGGCAAATATGTCAGTCCTACAATCAACTTGTTGAAATAAGCATCGAGCATAGCAGGAAGCCAAAGCTACTGTCAGTTGCCCTCCTCCCCCTCAGCCATGGCTATATTTAAACTAAGCAATAATAAAACAAACTGGCAGCTGGCACTTTTGTAGTGCCAACTCTGGAGCCCCCTCACAAGAGAACTTTTTTCTAGATAGAGTCCATCATTTCTCTTTTTTATTATTCATTTGCTATTTATTTTAAAGTTACATTTATAACTAAGTAAAACACTTTAAAGTAAAAAATTGGAATGAACTGAGCCAAATTGCAAACAAAAGCATTCCTGGAGCAATGTACAGGTTTTTAATTGTTTTATATTTTGCCTTCCTGGCATCTGCCTGTGATGCATGATATGACCAAAAACACCCAGTCTCACAGATCCTAGTACATCAGCCCCTCCAAACGTCCAGAGTTCTCCATCAGCTGGAAAGGGGACTGGTGACGCGTTATTTACACTATCGAAACAAAGATATTGGTGATCACTTATTTACTGCCTAGTCTACCACAGTCGCTAAACACACATTCAGTCCCCACAAAACCTGGTGGAGAGGACTATTCACATTTCACAAATCAGGAAGCTCAGGCTCAGAAGAGGTAACTTGTTTAGGGACAAATGACTTCGAACCAGCTGATTCTAAGAGCAGACTTTTGCCTCCATTGCTCTAAATATCCCCTCTGAACTTCAGGCTTCCCAAAACAGTCAATTGCACCTCCTTCTGAGGGAGACCAGTGGAATTTCTGTTGCTTTAGGAAAGGCACAAACTAAACTGCTTCCCACCCAGAATATTGGGTTACAATAGACACATCTCATTTAATTCTTTGAGAGCCACTGTGAAAAGAGCACCCTGCAAAGGTGCCAAATATCTGACCTCAAGTGATTAAACCTGCTGCTTCCTGGGTGACTGCACAGATCCTGAACCACCTCCACCTTTTCATCTGTCAAATGGGAACTATGTGAAATGACCTGCCCACTCTCCGGGGTTGCTCTACAAGCATATAAACAAATGAAAGTGCCTGTCGATTGAAAAACTCTTTACAAATGGGGTTAGTATGATATGATATGTATAGCTAATGACACAGCAAAGGAAACAGAAATAAATGGACTTGTGTAGCAGAAGCCACAGAGAAAGGATCACGTTTTTGTGAAATCACGAGGAGGGACCGAATCTGCTGGTGCTGCCAGCATGTGCCAAATGTGTCTCTCAGCTTGCTCCAGCAGTAGCAGGTGTTCACAGGCTGGCGGGGAGGGAGCGTGAGCTTCCCCCCCAATTTGCCTGTCTTTCACTTGTCAAGGGTTTTGACAGGCATTTCTCTGTCACACAGTTCTCTGCAGTTCTCTGTCTCTTGCAGTTCTCTGTCACACAGTTCTAAGCATGGCTGCACAGCATGCTGCTCAAAGCAACCTCAAGTCATGGAACTCTGAGAATTCCCTCTTAGAGTTTCTGTCTGACGGCACGTCTGGAGTATGCGTGTTGGTAGCCCTTCCCCTTGACTTGTGTCTGCTTCATTCATCCTCCTGCTGGGCTAGCACACAGGAAAAACTTGTCTCACTGGTAACTCGCCTTTTCTCTGGGTTAGATGTCAGATTTGATTTTTGTGCCTTTTTAAGTGCTAAAACATCTCTTCTCCTTGCTCGCTTGTACCCTGTGTATAATCTTTATCTATACCACAGTCACCTTTTTCAATGTCTGTCTCCCCAAGTAGACTCTCAACTTTGGGAGCAGGGACCCAACAATATTCCTAACACACATAGCAAAGTGCCTGACGTTAAAAGATAAACTTAGGCACATTAAAAAAATTTTCTTTTCTGTAAACCCCTGGAGAACCATGCATTAAAATTTTAAAGAGTTTATTTGATTAGACAGTGATTCATGAATTAGGCAGTGCCAAATCACAAGTGGCTTGAGCTCTACCAAGGGGCCACAAGGGACAATTTTATAAGGTGTTCAGGGAAGCAAGACAAAGAAAATATTTCACTGGTTAAGGTGGAAGGTCCCTAGTTAGAGGTCAGTGGACAGTTTCTGATTGGTTAAGCTTTGTTTTGTTTTGCGGGGATATGACGATTCACACTGATTTGGGTCTCAGTTTGCTAGTGTTGGAATCAAAAGCACTGGAGCTGTCTCAGCCTAATGGCCTCCCAATTAATTATTTTAACACTGCCCTAAAACAAAGGTTAATAAATGCATGTTGAACTGAATCTTTTTTTTTTTATTTCAGCTTACTATGGGGGTACAAAAGTTCTGGTTAGATATATTGCCCATGTCCCTCCCATTCCCCCGAGTCTGAGCATCAAGTGTGTCCATTCCCCAGACAGTGCACATCGCACTCTTCTTTTAGGTATATACCCA
>JAQIFY010006180.1:0-10505 GCA_028533085.1 Varecia variegata
GTTATAAGGGTGGCACAGGGTGAGGACGGGAAGATCACAGAGAGAAGAGAGGAACAGAGAGGGTGAGACACAAAGAAAGGCAAACACAGCGACAGAGAGAGAGAGAGAATAAGTCAGACAAAAGAGAGGAGAGTAAGACCGAGGCCCGGGCCCCAGCATGAGTGACGCTTTGGAACAGAGGGGTGGAGATCGGACTCCCAAGCCCAGAGTGAGCAACCCGGAGGAACTGCGATCACAATGCTAATAGCCGTAGCCATGACCACAGCAACGGGACATCAAGCTCTACCTGTGTCCGAAGCCTCAATGTCCCCATCTGAAAATGCGTTTGCTCATGTTCCAACCCTGTAGGGCTATGGGGAAGACTGAGTGAGGTGTGCATAGCGTCCTCGGCTCCCTCTCCAGCACGCAGGACGTGCTGCATGAATCATTAATGGTGAACTTGCCCTGCGCGAGGCAGTGCCCCAGACCTCAGCCAGATTGTCCTGAAAACTGGGGAGTGTGAGGGGTGAGGAAAAGTGGAGCAAGGAGGAGGGTGTCCCTGCAGGGTGGAGCTGGGGACCCTGGGGCATCAGGAACGGTGCGAACAATGAGAGTGATAGCAGTACCACTCCAGGGAGTTCTTGGAGATGTATGAGCTAATGCAATTAAAGTGCTCGATACAGTGTTGGCGCTATTGGGTGCACCCAATCAATTATTATTTATCACAAGGAACTAAAACCAATGTAAAGTATAATTAGATGTAGACATAAGGATCAATCAAAACCAATGCAGAAAACTGCAGATCAGCAGGGTAAACAGATTTACTGCCTTGTATGTGCAAATATGACTCTGAGCTTCCTTGTGGCCACATCAAAAAGGGAAATGTGATCAACTGTATAATAGAAATTGAATTATCAAGAATGAGGAAGCAACCTAGTTCCTCAGGGAAAACAACATTTTTTCCTCACCCTGAATGCTCCAGAGCATTTCTCCTGGAGCCGGGGGTTTCATAAAGGGAGGCAGCGGGCAGCATCATTGGTCAGGAATTATACATCACAGGTGCGATTTTCACATGGGAGCTGCCTATGCAGACCTTGAGGGAAAGATTAAGGAAGATCTGAGAAGGTGCCTTGGGAAAAACTATTCTATGGGAGGATCAGGAATGTGATAAAGATCTGGGCTCTCAGAATTCAAGGGCTCGAGGGCTTGGGCAGGTGCAATTGGAGGCTACTAACCCTGCAGAGAACCTAAGAGCCTTTTCACTCGGGATCCTTGAAAGTCAGATTCTGGAGTCAGACCCCCTAGCTGTGTGACCTCAGGCAAGTGGCTTCCCCTCTCTGAACCTCAGTGTATCATCTGCCAACTGGAGTTACCCTTGCAGGGCTGTTGGGGGCATTGCATGGAGTCTTGGGTAGCTCAGTATTTGGCCTATCATGAGCACTCACAGAAATGTTACCTGTGTGTATGCACACACTGTGTATAAACTGTGTGTATACAGTCATACACACTTCCAGGGAGAGCCCAGGGGCTAGTGGCGGACGGGGGCAGGGTGGGTGCACCAACAGGGGACACAGATACACTTAGGATGAGGAGTGAGGGGTGGACATGCCCAGAGGACATCAGTGCCACCCTGTGCCAGCCCAGCCTGGCTGCAGCTCAAAGATGGAAAGACGTGGCCTCTGACCCGAAGCTGCTCCCAGCCCAGCCGGAGAGCCCAGCATGATGTCATCTGCGCCTGGCCCGGCATCTCTGCAGACTGTGTTGTGCAAAGCGCTCAGTCCTAAGTCTCTGCTCCTCCTCCCCCAGCTCTCAGGGCTCAGTCACCCAGCCACTGCCAACAGGAGGGCGAGTACTGGGATGGGGAGACACCTGGCAGGCTTTTCCTCCTCTCTCCGCCTTCCAGCCTCTTAACTTGTCCTTTAAAACTTAGCTCAGCTGCCACCCGCCCCAAGAGACTTTGCATTCCCAGGCTGGGTCACAGCCCTGCCTCTGGGACTCTCCGGGCATTCTGGGCTTGCCCTGGCTGCAGTGCTGTCTCCCTGCCTTGCGCCTGTGAGCTCTTTCAGGGAAGGGACCCTCGTAAAGCCATGTCTTCATCCCTGGGGCCTGCACAGCCCGGCACAGGGAATGTGGACACGGTCCTTTCTTCCTCAAGGACACACTTGGTGACGGCCGTCAACCTGAGCAGCGTGGAGTGATGTGTAGGAGCCCAGTTTCTGCAGAGCTGGTTCAAATCCCAACTCTCCCACCCCTACCTGTGCTTGGACACAAGTCCTCATCTCAGCTCCCCGAGCCTCCTTGTAGCCCTCATGGGGTTAAACAGGCCATCTGGACTGAGAGCTCAATGCGCGTTCCCTGTTATCCTTGTGAACACTGGTCGGGTTTCGTCCAATCACAGGAGGGCTGCTCCAGGGTCCCCATCTCCCCCCTGTGCTCCAGTGCCACAGGAAACCCCCGGGACCCCTCCGCGGGCATCTCTGGAATATCCTCCCAGCGTACAGAGTGGGACGACACCCAGGCTTAAATTCTGAGCCCTTTGAGCCCAGAGCCCTCAGTGGAATTTTCCAAGTGGCTTTTATTTAATAAAAGCAAAAGATGGCTTTTATGTAATAAAATACAACCTCAAGCCCGTAAGGATCAGTAATGAATTTATGTGCAGGAAGGTTGGACTTATTTATAATGAAGCATCGACTGGCAGTCTCGCCACGCTGAAACGTCTGATCTGGAGCCTATTTGTCGAGATGGGGAGAGGTTGTGCAGCGAAGGAAGAGCACGGACTCCAGGGTGTTGGAGCCCTGGCTTCAAATTCTGCTCCTCAGCCAGGCACTTGGGGCAGTTGGGCAGTAGTGTAATGCTTGGTATTTGTTGAGGGCTTCCTCTGTGCCAGCGTCAAGCTAAATGCTCCACATTCCTGATGCCTTTAGCTTTTACACCCACCCTGTGACGCAAGTATTCCCATTTTACTGATGAAAAAACTGAGGTTCAGAGAAGAGCAATCATGTACCCAAAGCCACACAGCTGGCAAGTGGCCGGGGCTGGGTTTGAACCGTGCGTGTGATCACCGCCTCTGAGACCTTGCAAGCTTGCCAACTCCTCAGAATCTCCGTTGGAAAAATACTCAACAAGGTTGTTGTGGAGACAGGGTCTGCAGCAAATTCGTGGTGCCCAGAGAATGCCCGGTGAGAATGAGGCTTCTTTCTCTGAGCCTCAGTTTCCACATTTCTTAAAACAAGAATCCCCGGGAAGACTCAATGACACAAGGGAATGAAAGTTCTTGGCACACGGCAGGTGCTCTGGGAAGTTCCTCTTCTGTCTTCTCTGTGCCCAGCACTGCCTTGAATGGTGTTTTTGGGTCCCACCCTGGCAGCGGATTTGCACTGAGCCATCCACACTCTGCCCTTGGCCATCTTCCCTCCACCCACCCCTGACTCGGGCTGTCATCTAGGGATACGCAGGGACAGGGCTGGGATGAAGGGTCCAGCAGTTGATCTGGGTGGTCAGCTGCCCCAGGTTCAAGGGCCTCCATCCCTTCCCAGCTGGGTAAGCTTGACTGAGTAACAGCTTTTCTGAACCTCTGCTTCCTCCTCTGTAAAATGGGATTAAGGTCGATAGACCCTATTTCTGGCTCTGAGTCCACTCAATGCTCTGGTTCTTAGACCTGGATCCAACTGCTGCCCCCTTTTCTTTTCTGCAGGTGTTTCCAGCTGTGCACAGGGACTGATTGGCCAGGGACCCACGTCCTTCGGACACCGTAACAGGGAACGGTGAGGAACTCTAGTGATCTGAACTCCAAAGGGAGCCAGTGACCACTGTGAGGGTGGGAGACCAGGAGGATGCCAGCAAAGCTGTCCCCTGGGTTTTGGAAGCATAGTTGGACCAAGTTCATGGTGCCAAGCATCTCTCCTTCATTGCATTTGGCATTGTTGCCATTCCCCCATTATTTGAGGGACTTTTTGATGGATAATTGTCTCCCACACTAGACTGTAGGGGGAGGAAGGATCCCATAGAGCCAGAAAACATGTTGTCAGGGGGATAGACTCTGAAGCTTGGATTTGAATCACAGCTCTCCTTTTCCTAGCTGCATGACTTTGAGCAAGTGAGTTGAGCTCTCTGTGCCTCAGTTGCCTCATTTGTAAGATAGAGTTTGTAAATTGCCTACCTCATTGGGTTGTGGCAAGGATTAAGAGAGTTTATATACGGCATGCCCTTGGAATAGTGCCTGAGACATAAGAGGTGCTGGAGAGATTTTTGTTAAATAAATAAAATAGCAAAGCAGGAAATGGTTAAATCACAAAACTGGCCTTGCTTGGAGTCGGGGAGGACACTGTTGGTCTTGCTAGTGTTGGTCAAACTCTTAAAGCCGGTTCCAATCCAAGTTTCCCTGGTGGCCCTGTCTTCCACTGCAGAGCATGGAGGATCATTACAACACCTCCGCCCTCTATGACGAGGACTACCCCGATGACTTTGACTCCATTGTGGTGCTGGAGGAGTTATCGCCCCTGGAAGCCAGGGCGGCCAGGATCTTCCTGGTGGTGGTCTACAGCCTCGTCTGTTTCCTTGGGATTCTAGGCAACGGTCTGGTGATTGTCATTGCCACCTTCAAGATGAAGAAGACAGTGAACACCGTCTGGTTCCTTAACCTGGCCGTGGCAGATTTCCTGTTCAATGTCTTCCTCCCAATCCACATCGCCTACGCCGCCATGGACTACCACTGGGTTTTTGGGACGGCCATGTGCAAGATCAGCAACTTCCTGCTCATCCACAACATGTACACGAGCGTCTTCCTGCTGACTGTCATCAGCTTCGACCGCTGCGTCTCTGTGCTCCTCCCCGTCTGGTCCCAGAACCACCGCAGCGTTCGGCTGGCCTACGTGGCCTGCGTGGTCATCTGGGTGCTGGCGTTCTTCTTGAGTTCACCATCCCTCGTGTTCCGGGACACGGCCAGTCTGCACGGGAAAACATCCTGCTTCAACAACTTCAGCCTGGCCGCGGCCAGCTCTTCCCTGTGGTCCACTCACCCCCAACTGGACCCTGTGGGGTACAGCCGGCACATGGTGGTGACCGTCACCCGCTTCCTCTGCGGCTTCCTGGTCCCAGTCCTCATCATCACCGCCTGCTACCTCACCATCGTCTGCAAGCTGCAGCGCAACCGCCTGGCCAAGACCAAGAAGCCCTTCAAGATCATCGTGACCATCATCATCACCTTCTTCCTCTGCTGGTGCCCCTACCACACGCTCTACCTCCTGGAGCTCCACCACAGCGCCGTGCCTGGCTCCGTCTTCAGCCTGGGCCTGCCCCTGGCCACAGCCATTGCCATTGCCAACAGCTGCATGAACCCCATTCTGTACGTCTTCATGGGTCAGGACTTCAAGAAGTTCAAGGTGGCCCTCTTCTCCCGCCTAGTCAATGCTCTGAGTGAGGACACAGGTCACTCTTCTTACCCCAGCCATAGAAGCTTTACCCGGATGTCGTCAATGAATGAGAGGAGTTCCATGAACGAGAGGGAGACCAACATGCTCTGAGCCTCACCTGGGAGCCCTCAGTGGACACTCCCAACCCCGGGACACCCAAGGACATGTCTTCTGACGACCAAGGCAAGAACCTCTTTAGCACCCACTGATGTCCTCTGCATGGGGACGAACAGTGCTTTGAGCTGTGAATCCAGGGTCTGGAACCCTTTTCTCTGAGTGGCCCAGTGGACAAAGCCTTCCATGTTGCTCACAGCCTTGAACTAGCAACGCACGCCTCTTGGAAGACCCACCTTGACCCACAGAAAGTGAAAAAGGAAGAATTCTCAAAAGCACTGCCACGAACTGGGGTTGGCATAAAGTGGCAGGATTAAGCTCCTTACTGTGCACGCCACAGACAACACACACACATTTTACGAGGTCCATTCCTGGTGGGCGCAGGAGAGGTCAGAGCAAACCCAGTGTGGTGCAGATCACACCTGGCCCTCACACACCTGTATCAATAGCCGGCCAGAAAATCCCTCAAGCCATTCCTCTGGGTTAAGGCATGTCCAAATGCACAGGTGACCCGGGAGGAGAAGGCGACTATCAGCCCATGAACTCCCAAGACCATGGATTTGGCTTTCAGATCAGCTGGGAAGACAGAGAACGGGTCCTGAGGCGCCATGTTGGCTCCTTGCAAGGGCGGGACAGGTGGGGGTGCAGTGGGGACTTGAGGGAAGGAAGGACAGAAAAGACCAAAGAGGCTTCACAGGGTGCGGGCACGGAACAGCTCACCCTAGAACTTCGCAGGGTGACGGTGCTCTGGGCGGGAGCTATTTGGGGGCTGTGGGGGGTGCCAGCCCCTGATCTCACCTTGCCTTTATTACCTGGGGGTGGGGTTGTGGTGGGCAGGGGTTCTTCCCTCCTTCCCTAATCCACTCAGCTCTGGCTGGAGGTGCTTAGAGTAAAACACTGGGTGCTGGGGGAGGGGGTGGGGGCGGGGCTTCTCCTTCTCTTCAATTTCCTCCAGGCCTTGCTGGAGACCGCTCCTAAGTGCAGCTTCCAGAAGCAGCTTTGCAGCATCTCCTGGGAAGAAGAGTGTGTCCAAGGACTCAGTCACCGAACTCAAAACAGAGTCTGGAGCCTGCGTCCTGGAACCGGGCTCCCGAGAGGCAGACATGGCTTTTCTCACCTAATACCGACAGCTTCCTGTGGCAGAGAGTGTCATTTCCCAGCGAGACAGCCGGGGGCTCAGAGGAGGAAGTACTCTGCCCAACACCAGCCAGCTACTCAGTGGCAGAGTTCAGATCCGAACCCAGCTGTGCCAGGCTCCAGAGACTCTATTCTTTCATTGAGAATTTCCCTATTGAGACTATTCTAGACTATAACGCTAGCCTACATTTATTTAGCACTTTCCACGTTAAGCACTTTCCATGCGTTTTCTTATTTATTCCTCACAGCGATCCTGAATTAGGTACAGTTATTACTTTCCTTTCACATAGGAGGAATCTGAGGTCAGAGAGGTTAAGTAACTCACCCAAGGGCACCCAGCTAGTCTCTGCCGGGGCCTGGATTTGAACCTCAGTTTGCCTGGCCCAAAGGAGACTGCAGAGTCAGGAAGGAACTAGAGAGGTTGGGGGTGTTGACCATAAATATCGATTCTTCTGTAGATGAATGTGACCATCTTAATGGCCTTTAAGAAGCTTTGCAAATAGTTTTCAAAAATGACCCAACATGGCAAAGAAAACACGGGTGGCTTCCAGCGTCCCCGACAGCCATCAACACCCACCCCAGCCACGGCTCCCACCTCTTGCGTCCCTGGAGGTCCTCAAAGAGGGCAGTGGGGACAGAGGCCTGGCAGGAGCAGCCACTTGTGAGCCCGAGGCCCTTTGGCCCCTAAGTGTCTACATCTTGTTCTCTTCCAAGTCCACGGCGTTGTTCAGCCAATTCTCCAACAGGATGCAGTGAACAGAGAGATATAATGTCTGCCCCGAGCTGGGCAAGTCTCCGAGGCTACGGACTGTTTGGAATGACACTTCATTAAGAGACAAACTGTTCCTTCCCTCCTGTGTCTTTTTTTTTTTTTTTAAATCTTTATATATATATTTTTTAATTTCAAAATATTAAAGTGGTACAGATGCTTTTGATACATGGCTTGAGTCAGGGCTGTAAAGGTGCCCGTCACCCAAATAGTGTTCATTGTACCTGTCAGGTGGGTTTTTGCCCCTCCCCTCCTCCCCCTCCCCCCCGATTGATTTCCTGTGACTTTTACTTCCCTCTGTGCACTTTCTGTGCCCCTCGGTCAGTTCCAGTTTATCAGGGAGCACATGTGGTGTTTGTTATTCCATTCTTGAGATACTTCACTGAGGATAATGGTCTCCAGTTCCTCCCAAATTGCTGCAAAAGGCATTATTCATCCTGTTTGTGGCATATGCCACATTCTGTTAATCCACTCATGAACTGATGGGCACTTGGGTCGCTTCCACATCTTTGCGATCGAATCGTGCGGCAACGTGTGTTGGCCGGGCGCGGTGGCTCACGCCTGTAATCCCAGCACTCTGGGAGGCCGAGGCAGGAGGGTCGCTTGAGGTCAGGAGTTCGAGTCCCTCCTTACGTCTTAATGCGTATGACAAGGCAGCTCTGAATTGCCCCCAGACTGCTTTCAGGAGTCTGAGCGTGGGCAGTTTGAGAGCAAAAAGGGAGCTTTAAATACTCCTCCTCCCCAAGTTTACAAGGGAAGCAACTGAGGCACGAGATGGTGTGGGATTTGCCCGAGGTCACAGAGACAGTCACCGGCGACGGGGCGGGGCCAGGCCAGGCTGGGGGAGCTGGGAATTCACGCCGTCATTGGAAAAGCTGATTAACAGGGGCCAAATTCAAACCGGCTGTTTTCCTCCTTGGAGTCGGGCCCCGTCTTTCTGGCGGTTCCCGGGTCTTCCTGCTCTCCCTGTGGGTTCCTGCCAAGGACTTCCATGCAACCGTGGCACTCTCTTGAGTCTTGTCCCCCTGGCTTCCCGGTCACACATATCGAGTCCCCGCAGTCAGCAAAACGTGCCCACCTGCGTCCTTGCACGGACAATAACACACCTGGTGCCACGGCCTTCCCTCAGGGCCCAGGACCCAGCAACGGAGACTTAGTGCTGCCTCCTGGGTGGGGGATGGGGGCTGAGGGGGGCACAGGGACACGAGCCAGAGGGACAAGAAGAGAAGATGGTGTTTGAGGACGAGGGAGGGACAGAAGGGGGAACAGAAAGGAGCCCGAGCAGGGCAGTTCAGGAAAGGGATCTGGCATTTATTAAGCGTCTACCATGTGCTGGGCACAGACATCAAAACCTCAGAGTGGCGCCGTGGGAAGAGGACTGTCACACCCAGGGGGCTGACGCAGAAAGTGAGGGTGGAAGAACACACTTCACTCGTTCAGGGTCACGTAGCTAGTAAGTGATGGAGCCGGACTTTGAACCAGGTTGGCTGCCTGAGTGCCCAACTTCTGCAGCCCGTGGAAGGAGGAAGGAGGAAGGAGAGAGAGAGGAGGAGGAGGGAAGAGGAGGAGGGAGAGAGGACAAGAGAGGAGAGACGAGCAAAGTGGAAGGCAAAAGAGAGGGAGGAATTGGTCTCAGAACCATCTCCAGCTGACGTGAACCAGTAAGGGCAGGGAGCAGGGAAGAGGAGGGACATGAAGGACCCCTGGCGATTGGATCCCTCTTGCCAACCTCACCGAGCTCGTTTGGGGCCCAGAGCTAGATAACTCCCAGGGCACGCAGAGCCACTGCCAGCTCTGGGGCCCCCTGTCCAGAGAGGAGATACAGAGATTCTGGCAACGCGTTTCCGAAGGGGTGACGAAGCCAGCATTGGCCAAGAGAGGAGTTTGGCTCAAATCTGACCCCAGAGTCAGCTCCGGTGGGATTAGGCGCCACGATGGGTGGGAGAAGATCAAACCCAACAGTGAGAACCACAAGGGACCTTCAAACTCATCTTGTCCAGGCCTTTTCCATTTTACAGCTGAGGGAGGTGAGGTTCCCAGTGCTGCCCTCTGAGGAATCCGCAAAACACGGTGGGGGTCGGCGGGGGTGGAAGTGGCCAGCGATCCTCGACTCCTCCCTAACATGTCATGCTCTTGCTGGAGCCGGGGTGCCCTGGGCCTGTGGTCACCAAACCCTGGGTTTGGAAAAATCGCTGCTGGGGGTGGTACCAGGACCAGGGAGGAATCAGAAAGCTGCTTCTCCTACTGGGAAATAACTCAGCAGGGGCCCACTTGCTTCCTCCCTTTGAAGACAAAATTGCTCTTGAATAAAGAGACAGGAGCAAGAGTGTGTGGCTCGGTTCGGTTCCGGAGGTTCCCACCATGGACACCTGCCCCCTGCCTTCCCCATTCACCTCGCAGAGGCTCGGGGAGGTGAAGCAACCTATTTAAAGTCACAGAGCTCTGGTGTGAGACAGCAGGCAAAGCCCTGAAATTCCCAACCTACCATTCGCAAACTTGAACGTCAAGTTTTGTGCGCTTTGAAAAAATTTCTCTCCACTTATTTTCCTAGCAACCAAGGATACAAAAGGGGTAGTGACTCATCCAAAATAATATAGTGGGCCGTAGCAGATAAGGGACACAAACCCAGCCTCCCCACTCCCAAGTCCATGCTCTTGGGCACTGCATCAGGCCACCCAAGGACAGAGGTTCCCATCTACACATTCATCCATCCATTCTTTCACCCACGAATCCACCTACCCATCCACCCACCTGTCCACCCCAACATCCACCCACCTACTCATCCACCCACCTACTCATCCACCCACCTACCCATCCACCCACCTACCCATCCACCCACCTACCTATCCACCCACCCATCCACCCACCTACTCATCTACCCACCCATCCACCCACCTGTCCACCCCAACATCCACCCACCTACTCATCCACCCACCCATCCACTCACCTACCCGTCCACCCACCCATCCACTCACCTACCCGTCCACCCACCCATCCACCCACCTACTCATCTACCCACCCATCCACCCACCTGTCCACCCCAACACCCACCCACCTACTCATCTACCCACCCATCCACTCACCTACCCATCCAC
>JAQIFY010006181.1:0-10503 GCA_028533085.1 Varecia variegata
TCCAAGTCCTGGATTTTCTTTGTAGTTTCTTTGTGATAGTTGTTGATTATTTCTTGCATAAAATTCAGCTTATTCATGATCCATGTTTTAAATTCTTCCTGAGACATGTTGCTACTTTGAATCTGGTTTGTGTCCATTGGTAGAGAGCTGGTATTCCTCTTTGGGGGCAACATTTCAGTTTGATTCTTTATACTCCCAGAGTTCTTTCGCTGTGGCCTTCCCATCTGGACCAATCGTTAGATCTCTACTTATAGCTTTAGTCTGGATAAAGGCGCGCTGTGCACGCTGGTCTTAGGCTGTGTAGTGGCCTAGATGTGTTGCTTCCTTCACCACTAGTGGGAGCCTGTTGTGTGTTGTTTAGGATTTTACTACCTCAGCTGGGGTGCTGCTCCTGATGGGTCCAGCCCCAGAGAATTAATTTGACCTAATACTGGTTTGACGAGTTAAGACACTGGGTTGTGCTGCTTGCAGACGGAAAGTGGTTTTTTTTTCCTTGTCTCTTCCTCTCTGGAGATGGGTTCTGCCTCTCTCCGCACGAAAGACAGTAGCAAGGGGGGAGGGGGTGGAGCCCTCACTCGCCCAGCGCCCCCACTGCTGCAGCTCCGGCGGGCACATGCCTGGCCCGCTCCTATGACTGCGTGGACCACACACCACGCTGTCACAACTGGGGAAGCACTCAGTGTTCACACAAAGGCGGAGCTCCCAGTTGGGGTCCACGGACCAGGGGAGGGAGCCACCCAGGGAGCCACCCCGTACCTAGTCGCTCTGCGGCAGCTAGGCTGTGGACCCGGACAATGGCGGCTGCCTGCCCGCAGCTCGCCAGCGCTGGGGTCAGGGGCCGGCGGGCACCAGAGGAGCCAGGAATTGAGGGAGCCCAGGTGTCCGCAGTCTCCAGGCTAGAAAACCGCCGTTTAAGTGACAGTGAACGGCATCTCCTAGTTGCCTTTCCCAGCGGCCCCAATGCAAACAGCGGCAGGCACAGCCCGCCACAAATCTCCAGGGTCCAAGAGCCCCGCGTCTCCCGCAGTGAAACCGCAGCTGCTAGGCTGAGCACGGCGGCTGCCCGCCCGCAGATCGCCGGCGCCAGAGGAGCCAGGAATTGAGGAGCCCAGTTGCCCGCAGTCTGCAGGCTAGAAAACCGCCGTTTAAGCGACTAGCTGACTTTCGCTGCGGGCCCAGCGGCAAACCGCGGCAGGCGGAGCCGCGCACAGACCTCCGGGGTCCAAAATGCCTCCCATGAATAACTCCTCTCCACCGCGCCCCACATCTCCTGTGGTGATACTGCACTGACTTCAGGCTGTTCCCTAATGGAGCGGGTGTGGAAGTCAGTGGGGAAGCAAGCCGCTTCCCTGTGGGGCTGAGCCCACCTCACTCGCTGGTGAGGCAGGTACTGCTGTCCCACGTTCCACTTTCTTTTGTCCGTCCGACACTCTCCAGATTTTCGCGAGCTTAGTTCCCATTCACCTCTGTTTTTTCTTGCTATTCCATGTCCCTCGCTGATTCTCCGTGAATTCACACCGCTATTCTTGTGGGGGAGCAATCCTCTAGCATCGTGGCATACGGAGATCCATTCCTTCCTCTCCGGGAGCACGAAACAAGGAGGTCACTACCACTCCGCCATTTTTTTCGAGCTCTTTTCATATTATTAATTGTCAAAATATGGCTATGCTTTCCATAATACATTGAACTTTTTGAAGCATGCACTGAGACCTTACACCCTTTGTATTCTTCATGCTGCCAAGTATAACACCTGGTATAGTGTTGTGAATTGAATAAATATTTAACTTCAAATTCAAGTAGTGAAGAATGTTTGAAACATTAATGAATCTAGATTCATAAAACAAAGTTTTTTAAAGAAGAAAATTAAATACATTTATAGGCCTTCTGAAGATAAATTACAGAATATTTTCAGATTGAGTGACAGATATACTATACATCAAAGTGATATGCCAAAAGCAAAAGGAATGAATGAATGAACAAATAAGTCCCTTTTAGATATCTTGTAACATTGAAAGCTCAATATCAACTCTTTGTTCATGTATCTATTCAGCCATTCAGAAACATGCAGGGTTTTTTTTGCATGTTATGTGAGGCCCAATATTAACAGATCATTTGGTAAGATATGACCAAGTAAGATGATAGAGCCAGGCTCTTCCCATAGTCTTCATTTGCCACTTTTCCCACTTAATGTCCAGAAATGAGCTTCTAGTGAATGGGAAGCAAATATGGTCTTTCACTTGACTAATAAGAGCATGGGGAGAAGACAAAAACTCAGAGACCATTCATCAGTTCCTAGAGTCTTTAGAATCAGTTTGGGTCTGGATCTGTCAACCTAAGGAAAAAGAATCGTATCAGAGGCCACTTACCTGCCTCTGAGTGCTGTTGAAAGATTTAATGAAGGCCTCTGTGCAGTCTTCAAGATTCTTTCAAATAACAATTCTGTAAAGTATTCAGAGGAAAGTGACTCTCCAGTCTTTTAGAGAAAGGTTACACATTTACATTTAAGAGTTAATATGAAGCTATATAATTGGAAAGAAAAACCTCACAGATTATAATCAAATCCCAAGTGAGTTCATTATAATTATATTTAATTCATCAAATGACAAAAAATTTAATAAAGACTAGGACCTGGCACATCTCCTGAATAGGAAAAGATTCTGATCAGTCTAGTTTTGCATTTTTCTTTTCTCATTTTAGCTTTCAAATAGAAAAACTTAAAATTAATAGATCTGACCTGAGATTGACAGTGAAGAGAGAGGTTCTGGAATTTTTTTGTGTGTGTCTCACTTTAAGCAATCCACAGTTCATTTAAAGCAATATTGCTGAAAGTCTATTCAGAGTCACTTTCGAATGTTGTAATGGTTGTTCTTGGGGAAATGAAGCCTAGATATCTCATAAAAAGTTTTGTTATAATCAAAAAATAAATAAATAAAATGTTACTTCACAATCAGAAAAAAATAGGAAAGATACTGATTCCGTATTTATAAATTATAATTGATTACACCTGTGGTACTGATACTGGACTTTGGGTTCTTGGTCCCCAAGTTGATAGAAATTTTCATGAGACCAGAAATATTTAGGGAGGCAAGACTTTATTTAGGGATTTTGCTTACACAAAAGGGAGGAAGTACTGGTGAAGGGGCTAACCAGACTGGCTCTCTGAACAAAGCACTGGGAAAATTTTATGGGGTTGTAAAGAAGGAGGCGCATGTCAGCTTTGCAGTCATCATGTATAGAGGCGGGGATCTGTTGGTGGCTGTGTACTTGGAGGTCATGCTTCTTTATGCATGGCATGTATCATTAGCATTTTAAATCTCCACCCCTGGGTGTGATTTTTAGCATTAAAATGAGATTATAATGAGGGAAACAGTCAGGGTAAGGTTAGTGTGATGGTCTATTCTGACTTGAGGCAGTTAGATCTGGATAGGTCTGGTTTTTTGCAGCCGGGTTCCTTATTAGCTGGTGTCAGCATCTTGCTTCAGTGGCCATGGGAGACATTACTCAAGACACAGACAGTTGGCCCCCTCCTTATATGGGTATGGACTGCATTCCAGTGGCTAGGAGGTCTTTTGTTGTTTTGCTATTTTACTGTTAATCATGCTGCCCCCTGTTGCATCCCTTGGTCAGAAGTGAGGCCCAAGTCCTGTCTCTACACTGTCTCAGTTCCTGCTTCTTACATCTTGGCTTAGATGGTTTCTCTTTCAGAAAATACCCTCCTGATGCCCCTTGTCTGGTCAAATCACACTCAACAAGACCCAGATCAGCTGCCTTCTCATCATTTTCCCTTATTAAGCTTTTCATAGCCACAATCAGAGGATATATTTTAAAATTTGAAAAGACCTTATATACCATCCATGATAGCCATAGTTTATAAATATAGCACTTGAAACTGTTGGGCCTCAGAAAACAATACCCTCAAATATTGTGCTGAACCAAAGAAGTAGACTCAAGGTCTCCCACAGAATGAAGCTGCTCTATAAATTTCCCTTATCTACCTAGAGACAGGAATTGCCAAAGAGGAACACAATTGCCTTTGATCCTCTCTTTCAAATTTCATTAACCAGAAAAGATTAAAGCTCATATCACAGAAGAAGAGACTGAAAATTAAACACCACACCTAAAAAACAGAGGAACTTCAATCTTTGTCCCAAATCACTTCCCGTTCTCTGATCTCATTCAACTCCCAAAGAGAATCTTTTGCTATCCATTGTCAACACATTGGGCCCATTCATTCTCCCTAAACATAATTTAATATCACTCAAATTGCCACATTTTCCCTTGTCTCGTTTCCCCGATGAGTAACGGTATATAAGCATTTTGATCTCATTGGGTTATTGTGTAATTGTTCTCCTGCAATTTCCTCTTGCTTATGCATATCCAATATATTTGTATGTGTTTTTCTCCTATTAATCTACCTATTGTCAGTTCATTTTCAGCAAAACTTCAGAGGGCAGAGGGATAACCTTCCCTTCATCACTATGAAACCAAAAGAAGGAAAATAGATTTCTGTAGGCCATGCAACTAGCTAACCTAACAGAGCTAGTAATGGAAGACTCCATATAACCACCTAACTGGTGCTTTATTCAGTATACTACCCATTTTGACCAGTGACTTCTCCCTTATCTAAAATCCTGCAGCCACTTTATGTGACTCATTTAAACATCAATCATGACTACTTTGTCTTCTCTCTTATATTTGTATTTTTTTTGGTCATTCTTTCATTTTCATAGCATTTATTCCATTTTCTATGTTATTACTTGACTTCTTAACTTGATTGTAAACTACTCAGAAACAACGACTATATGCTTCCTTGTCTGTATCCCTCCTCCAAGATGTATGGACAAAGAAGATTCATATAGATACAAAATATGTGCCAACTTCACTTTGATTTAATCATTTCAGAGAGAGAGAGAGAGAGAGAGAGAGAGAGCGTGCACGCTCTTTAGGATGGTAGATATGTGGAAGTGCTTAGATTTAAGGTTGCACAAAATTTTTTCTTGCAGAAAGACAAACATTTTAAAATGATGTAATAGGAGCTTGTTTAAATGAAGAAAATTGATCTTTTTCAGTAAATAAATGGATGCACTTTTTACTTTATATGTAGTTTATAAATATACAACTAAATAGATCATATTAATTTTACATTTAACAAGTTATATTCTGCCTTTTTTAATACTATTGCACTTTTTACAAATTTGTATAAAATTTATTTCTTTAGACTTAGAGTTTGCATTTTTTAAAGACTAGACTATGCCAACCGAAAATATGACTTTAGGAGACCAGCCCATAGGCAGTCAAAATAAGCCTTTTGGCATAAGTATCATTTTGAGCTGATTATTCCAAGAAGCTGTAGAATAAGAGAAACTCTGAAGACAGAGTACAAGTTACCCAATTGTAAGGGAAACTTACATCTATAAAGAAAAATATCCAATTATAAGGGTATCTCCTGCAGTAATAAGAGAAGGATAACTCTAAACCACTAGAGATTTTTACCAGAGGAGAAAGCACTTACTTAATTTTACATAACAAACCTACCTTTCTTTACTATTCTTTTTCTGGGCATCTCCTCGTAACTGGCCTCCTCACATATCCTTTCTTTGTTTCAATAGAAGAATTACTCATTCCCTAGATATCCCTCATGTATACATCAGGTATACATGTTAATAAACTTCTGTTCATCTTTCTCTGGTTAATCTATTTTAGAGTAGTCTGTCCAAACTAAGAACTTAGAAGGGTAGAGAAATATTTTTTCTCCCCTGTACAGTTGTTGTGGCTCAGAAAAAAATACCTCAAATTGAAGGCCTTAGAAGCAGCCTCAAAAGCAAAAGGTTTTTTCTGACCTTCTCCTGTTTTCCTGTCTCTGGCCTCTCATTCTCCCCCCAATGCTAGAGGTAGACATTAGAATCCCTCTTATCCAAGGTGGATCATAGAAACCAAAATTCCTTTTCTCAATAGCCAGCCATATAACCTAAAAATATTACTCTGACTTCCTTCTCCTCCCTGCCCCCATTTTAAAAACTGTCCATAGAGAAATTAACTGATGTACCTTGTTTGATTATCGATCATAAGATATCCATTCCAGTGAGGGTCCTGCCCCACATCCAGGAAAAAAATGCTGCACAGAAAGACCAAGAAGAATCTGAACAGACAGGCCTTACTTAGTGACCCCCTCAGCCTATTAACATTAGATAATAATATTCTTTATTCCAATCATATTTCTCCATCGCTGTCAATACTTTATTGAACCTAAGCATAAAAATAGACAGTTTCCTTTGTATCTTTGGGTCTTCCTTCTGAAGGTTCCCATGTCACGTAAAACTATGATCAAATAAATTTTTATGTCTTTTCTCCTATTAAACTGCCTTTTGTCAGTGATTTTCAGCAAAGTTTCAGAGGGCGAAGGGGAAGTTTTCTCTTGATCCCTACACAGTCAAGTCAAACTTTTAAATATAATGAAACCACTGCCTTTTGATGAAGTATGCTAAAATAGCCATTTTACATGATTTAGGCTTCATACCATTCTCTATAGAGGCTGTTTTTTTCTTTCCTGAAAGTAAAATCAAGGCTCTTGCAATTAGTTACCACATTTTTTTATTTAGTCTAAATTAATAAAAAGAAATGCTTCATTTAGAAAATCAATAAAATGTTTTTACATAACAGCTGCGTGTTTGTATTTTAGACTCTGAAATCATTTAATTTCTCTAAGTAGCTTCACATTTGCTCAAGCATTTCCCCTGTACATTTATATGTTTAATAAAATCATGGTAGAGATAAAAAGTTAGGTTATACATTGGTGATTCTAGGAATATAAATTCAATATACTAAGTAGCAATGCAATGTCTGAGGCCTGATTTTTAAAAAAAATGGTGTGCAATGGTTAATTAAAAAGAGTACAAAACTCTTCAGTTAGTTTAAACAAACCTTTTGAGATTCAGTCCTGTAGGTTTTGCCAACTAGCATTCTACTAGTACAGACTTTATGTTAATGAAAAACGGTTTCTTTTTTCCTGTTTAAAGTGGGTAGATGCTGATAAAAAGTAAAAAACAAACGCAAGAATGTATGAATGCCTTTATATTAAGGCCCAATATCATTCACATAGATTTTGAGGTAACACGTTTCATAGCCACTTTTGATTGTAAGTAGCAAACATTGTGGTGGACACACCCTAAGGTGACCCCCAATGAATCACACCCTTGTATAATCTCCTTCTTTTGGTTTTATAAGTCAGCTATGATAGTTTTATACAGCATTTTAGTGTATTTTTGGTGTAGGCAGTACTATTGCTTTTTAAAAACACCATTTATCCTTTTCTGTGATGAAAAATTAATAAATGTGCCTTATAGAAAACCTGGGACATATAAAAACAAAAATAGAATTAAAATCACCCATAATCACTACCTACAGATAAATAAGTACCACAGGGAATTTGGTGTATATCCTTGTAACTCTTTTTATTGCTCACATATAAACATAAATATGGATTTTTTCTTACATAAAGATAGCATATTGCATATATTGTTATATTGCATGCTTTTTACTACTATGTTACAATTATATTTCATATTATGCATTTCTACAGAATCATGTGTAATGAATGGATGCATATTATTCACACTAGGAAATAATGATAAATGTGTATTTCCAATTTGTAGTTTTTTCTATTCATTCAACAAATACTTTTTGAGCACCTACTACATGTCAGACAGTGTGCTAGACATTGGGAATATATGAATGAATAAAACAAGCAAATGACCCGTCCTCATGGAGCTTCCATTCTAGTGAGTACATATATATTTGTGGAGTGTGTGTGTGTACAATTAATTTAATGAATGAATAAGTTATATAATACTTAGAGGTGCTAAGTGCTATGGAACAAAATAAAGAAGAGTAAAGGAAGAAGGAATAATTAGATTAGGTCATGTTTGACGAAAGGCATTTTTGCAGATGTCTTGGAAAAGAATATCCAAGTAGGGGAAAGAGCCAGTACAAAAGCCCTATTGACAGAAACATAAGAATGCCAGTGTAACTGAAATTGAGTGATCCACAGGTGTGTGGGCTGTAATAGGAAATGGGACGAGAGAGATAACAGAGGTCTACGTCTTGTAAACCAGGGGTTTTATTTTGAATAAAATGAGAAGTTAGTTGTCTCAGGCTTGGATGAGGATGGTAGCAGTGCAAACAATTATTATGGTGGGATTCTGAACATATTTTGAAGTGCAGCCAAAGGACTTCCTGACAGATTGTATGCATACATACATATATTTTCATATTTATTACTCAGATTATAGCATCTTTTATATACTTTCAAAAATAATTTTCCCTCAATCTGTCATATTCTGATGGTGATATGTACAATCTCCATTGCACTGGACTGAACTTGGGTTTTGCTCAGTTTTTTTCTCTCTTTTCTTCCTATCGTTCTTTTCTTTTTCAATTTATAGAACTTTTACCTTTTGTATACTTTGATGTCATGATAGCACATAGAGACTTACAACTGCTCATTTTCACTATAAATAATATATTTTATTTATATAAATCATTCTTTTCAAAAATTTTCATACAGTGCTGTGCCTGATTTTTGTGTTTATTGTTTTGCTTATTTGTTGATATATTGCTGCCTATTGGGGTATGTGTGTGTGTATGTGTGTGTGGCCTTTTTATATTTTATTGTCACTATGTCTCTCATAAGTAGTCCATCACAGGATAAAACAAATGAAAGCCTGAGAATATTTTTCTTTCAATAAGAAATTTAATAAATTTTCATTTATTATCAATAATATTATCTTTGATTTTGCTCCTCCTTGCTACTTATAAGCTCTTATTTATTGTTTCCTTTTTTATTCCCACTTAGACTTTATATCTCAGCTTTATTGAGTTATTTTATAATTGACAAATGAAAATTGTATATACTTAAGGTGTACAATATGCTGCTTTGTGTATACATTGTGGAATGATTACCACAATTAAACTAACTAACATATCCATCACTTCACATAGTTACCTTTTTTGTGGTGAAAACATTTAAGATCTACTCTCAGTAAATTTTAAGTATATAAAATATTAACTAGACAATTTTTATTATTATTTTCTGCAGTTATTTAAAAGACAGATATTGCGCATTTAATTTCAGAAGTGGTTATTTCAAAGCTTTTCAAAACATTCCTTTTTTTTTTTTTTGAGACAAAGTCTCGCTTTGTTGCCCGGGCTAGAGTGAGTGCTGTGGCATCAGCCTAGCTCACAGCAACCTCAAACTCCTGTGCTTAAGCGATCCTACTACCTCACCCTCCCGAGTAGCTGGGACTACAGGCATGCGCCACCATGCCCAGCTAATTTTTTGTATATATATTTTTAGTTGGCCAGATAATTTCCTTCTATTTTTAGTAGAGACAGGGTCTTGCTCTTGCTCAGGCTGGTCTCGAAGTCCTGACCTCGAGTGATCCACCAGCCTCAGCCTCCCAGAGTGCTAGGATTACAGGCCGTGAGCCACCGCGCCCAGCCAAAACATTCTTAAATATATTGAACTTGCCACCAAAGTAAAAATAATTGAATGATGTTTTTATTATTTGTTATAGGAAAGCAATTAACCAATTTTACTCACCTCTTTCGCCATTACCCCAGTATCTTAGTTTTCTGTGATTATGAACTTTTTCTTTAAAAAGCATTTTTTCAAAGAAAAGATTATCAAATTTATAGCCATATTTAGAAAAATTATATCTGCTCAGTTCTATATATTTAATTGAATTTCATGCTTAATACCCAGTTCCTTCTAGAGGTGATTTCCTCATTCTTAAGTTCTTTAATGTTTCAATTTTTCTTTCTTCAGGTACAGCATTCAAGTAATTTTTTAGAAAGCATAATTTTTGAAAATTTGTCAATTATGTCACTCTTCTGCTCAGATCCCTCCAGTTGTTTCCAACTATGATCTTATTCCCTCTACCTCTGAATTCACCCCCTAACACTTTATCCATTTGTTTTGCTCCATCTCAGCCACACAGGCTATCTTGCCATTCATCAAACACACCAGGCATGCTTCTTCCTTTTGGCTTTTTCTCTATTATCTATGTCTTGAATGATCTTCCCCAGGGCTCTGCATAGTTTCTTTCTTCACCACACTCTGGTTTCTGTTTAGAGAAACCTTGCCAGAAAACTCTTCCTTTGCATTCTCTACAAAACAGCAATCCTCCACTCTTTATTCTAGTACACTCTGATGCTCTTGCACTGTTTTAGTTTTCTTTATTTATTTATTCCTTTATTATAGCTTATTATGGGGGTACAACCATTCTGGTTAAATATATTGCCCATGCCCCTCCCACCCCCCCGAGTCTGAGCTTCAAGAGCGTCCATTCCCCAGACAGTGCACATCGCACTCATCATGTAGGTATACACCCATCCTCTCCCCCACCCCCATCCCCCCGAGTCAAATCTTTAGGGGTGTCCCTTCCCCAGACAGTGCGCATCGCACTCATCATGTAGATATACACCCATCCCCTCCCCCCACCTCTG